>CAUYTI010128684.1:0-37527 GCA_963575145.1 Galago senegalensis
GGCACCTGTAGTCCCAGCTACTTGGGAGGCTGAGGCAAGAGAATCACCTAAGCCCAGAGGTTGCTGTGAGCTGTGACTTCATGGCACTCTAATAAGGGCAACAAAGTGAGACTCTGTCTCTAAAAAAAAAAAAAAAAAGAAAAGTTGCTTTATCCTCAGTGCCGGCCCTTCACTAATATCATCATCATGGCTGCCATATGCAGAGTGCGGTATCAAGGAGCGTAATTCCCTGCATATGTTGTTTCATTTCCTCCTCCCAACAGCCCTGTGAGGCAGGCAATGCTATTCCCACTGGAATTGAGCCTCCAAGAGGTTAGAAACTCACCCCAGATCACAAGGAATGGAGCCAGAATTCAAAACCAAGACCATTGATTGCTTCTACATCCTAAAGGCATCTGCACAGACTTGAGTGGTACTGACCCCCCAGGATGTGACTGAGCAGGGGTGGTAATCTAGAATGCCAGGACGGATAAAGTAGTACCTGGGCTCCTTCCCATTGTAGAGAAAGAGACAAAGGAAGATGGAAAATCACAAATACCCCCAGCAGAAACACAGTTCTGCAGGCTTCTCAAATTTCACAAAGGAATTCTCAGGGGACTTTGTTCACATGCAGATGCTGAGTCAGTGGTACTGGGTGGACCTGAGACTCTGCATCTCTGAACAACTCCCAGGCAATGCAGATTGGTCTATGGACCACACTTTGAGTAGCAAGACCCTTGCAGATATCTACTTCAACCTCCTGCCCAACTATTCTGCGTAACTATTCTGCAGACTCTCCAAAGACTGAAAAAACCTCGAGGGTAGAGGGGAAAGGGAATGAGCCAAAAGCTCCTAGAAAGGCAGAGCTCAGCTTCTGAAATTGAATGTATTCCTACACCAGAAGTTCAATAAGTTCAAAATTTTATACTATGAGTTTACTAGGAATGAGAGTTACCTATTTGCATCCCACTTTATGTTCAGACAGTATCCAAATAGGACCAGAAATAGTCCCCAAAATGCATTTGGTAATGGAAAAACACACTGATCCTTAACTTGTGTTGTGACACATGAAGCTTTAATTATTTACCAGCTCTTAATGCCTGATTCATAATTAATACCAGAATGCACTTTCCTCCCTAGCTGCTCCTTGATTGCTGCCATGGCTATGGGATTAGCATATCAAGATCAAATTCATCTTTTCTTAGGAAACCCATGAATATGTATCCAGCTCATTGAAGGAGAAGTTTAGAATGCAATTTGCCAAAGCATTAAGGAACTAATAGGAAAGGAAATTGATAATGGTCACCTTCTTAATTTGAATTAATTTCATTAAATTTAAATTAAAAATTAATATAGCCAGAAAGTTTAAATGGGTCCTTCCCACACGGACAAAATCGCAAAATTGTCTGCAAGTTTTAAAATGTCCCTTGGGAAATGATTAGACGTAATTCTAGCCTTGTCCGTAATAGCATAATTTGTTAAAACATACAGATTGTCCCTGAAATTTTTCCTTCTAAAATCCAGAACAGCCATAGCTCTCCTAAACACTCCTCTCCGCAAAGCGAGACTAGTGACCCAGCCAGTACAAACACTGCCTTTGTCCCCAAATCCTGGCCTACAGGTAAACTGCTTTCGCCCTCATAACTAAGTGAGGGATAAAGCAGACGTTTTAAAGTATATCTGCAGGATCCTCTTTCTTAATGGATTAATAGGAGAGTACATATGATTAGGTTACATTATTTGCATTTGCAAGGTAAAGTCCAAAGTCCAAGTTGTTATCCTGGCATTCTTACTAAGATCACCTTTCTGGGAAAGTTGCAGGCTTTTCTTAATAACAAGTAGAAGATCTAGGACAGAAAAAAATGTTAGTTTAGGCTTCTAGTTTGAAATAGGAAGGAGAATTTACATTTTGAAGGTTTGGCTATGTCTTGCCTACATTTTACTGCTTCACTTCAAAGTCAGAGTGTAGAAATCTGAATCTTCTATGATTTCATCTCCGCAGCATAGTAATTCAACATTTACAGACAGAGCCCCAAGCAAAGAGGGCTAGCTCCTCTCTGGCCTGCCCATGTGCACTCCAGTCAGACAGCAGCCCAGAGTCCTCACCTCTCCGTGCCTGGGCCCACCCCGCTCCTCTGCCTATAGCTCCTTCCCTCCAGCTTTCATCCGTCTCCCTCTTCTTTTCCTGATAATTCTCTTCTCTCATGTCCCAGTTCAAATGTCTCTTGCCCTGGTGAAAATTCCAGGATCCACCTGCCTGCTACCAACGCTAACAGCTGAGTCGATTGCTTTGTCCTCCCAGCATTCACCGCCTGTTTTCATCGAAATTTCACTATTTCCTAAGGCAGTGTTTTGTAACCTTTTTTATTTCACAGCACACTTGAACCTATAGTTAAACTTTCACAGCAAGGCCAGGTACAGTGGCTCATGCCTATAATCCTAACACCCTGGGAGGCCGAGGCAGGTGGATTGCCTGAGCTCATGAATTCGAGACCAGACTGAGCTAGAGGGAGACCTTGTCTCTAAAAAAAAAAAAAAATAGCCAGGCATTGTGTCGGGCGCCTGTAGTCCCAGCTACTTAGGAGGCTAAGATAACAGAATTGCTTGAGTTAAAGAGTTTGAGGTTGCTGTGAGCTAAGACACCATAGTACTCTACTGAGTAAGACTCTATCTCAAAAAATAAATAAATATCCCAAGAATGGGGAAAAAAGTATCCAACGTATTTGATACTACTATGAAATCAATATGTAACCACCTACACAATCATATGAATGGCAAAACATAACTATAGTCCAGAAAGTAAGAAGCGACGAGGAGAGAATGGGGTGGGGAGTGGGGATATGGGAGATGGGTGGGCATTCGGGGGGGACCTCCCCTAATGTGCATGATGCAATGGTACATTTCAAAACTATTAAGAAATGAGTATAATTGTGATGGATAATGTAAACATTTCACATTGTATATCAAAGCAGTACCCTGAACCCCATAAATGCATCAATGTACAAAGCTATGATTTAATAAAAATAAGTAATTATAAAAAAATGCAAACTGGAAAAAAATAAAAATAAATAAACAAACAAACAAATGTCCATGGCACTCTTAAATTATTTTGATCAAAAAAGAGAAAAAAAAAAGAATATACTTACTGTGCTTTGAATTTCTTTAGAAAACAATTTAATTAATGATCTTTATAAATTTCTGCAGCATAGCTAAGATCCTCTCATAGCACACCAGTGTGCCATGGCACGTTGGTTGAAAATCACTGTGCCAAGGGGTTTATCTGCCACCTTCACAAGGGGCTCAGCTCCTCAAAGAAAAGTCGGCACACTCTTCAGCAACTAGAAACCACTTAATGCCTGTAGGTTAAGTTGAATACACGAAAGCATGATTGAATGAATGACCATGTTGTTAGACTAATTATTTTGGTCATTCTCTTGGACCAAATCATATCCACTCCTGTCATCCAACCCATTGCTCAGGGATCCATGATTCTGATGGCACGGTGAACCCCAGTAGGATACAGTTGTAGACCTACTGCCTAGCACAGGCCTTGGATAGTAATAGGATGGTCAGTAATAATCAACCTCCAAACTGGTGAGAACCACATACCACAGAGAGAAACCCCACAGAGATTCTGCCCTAGTGGTGTGTCCGCAGTCTTGCCTCATGCCCCAAGGGACCACCAGAGGGGCCCTGGAGCACATGTCTTGACGCCTGAGCCCCGGCCTCTGAACCATCCTTTTCTCATGCCCTTTCACTAAACATCATCCAAAGATAGAAGGCAGCCTGTGATCACCCCGCAGCAAATCACCTCTCCACGGTTTCACTTCAGATCATTTCATTTTAAACAAAGCTTTCTGGAGCCAAACTGCTACCCAGGGCTGCCAAACTGAACAGGTTCTCAGAAAATCCCGGAGGCAGCATTGAGAAACACCGACTCGGCAAGCTTCCATCCAAACAGGAGCCATGTTCTAGTTTTTTAAATGAATGGTGATGCGCACAGTTCTTATCAAGCTGCTGCTGCCTCTCAACACCAGGCTGTCCCCACTCGTGAATTTGCTGGGCAGTGAGCCAATAACTTCCACAGAGGCATGGCCTACTTGGGTCCTCACTGTCATAGATGTCCCTGACAACAGCACGGTGGGATCAAGCCTTCGGTCTCTACCACTTGCAGTTTGGGTTCAACCTCCAGAGCAGATGTCTGTTTCCACCCCATCAGAGAACGCTGTGAGGCTTACTGTGTCACCACCAGCAGCCTTAGAAAGGTGTCTGGCCATCCTTTCCCCCAGGCTCCCAGCTGCCTAGCAGTTAGAAGACTTTTTTGAGGCAGCTCTGTGTGCCTAGAGAATGGGAAGGCACAATCACCAGAACACCCCCATGCCTTACTCTGAGCTACTGGGTCTGTGACAGCCCAAGAGAGAGGACATGGGTGGGGGGGGGGGTACCTGTGTGTGCCACTATCCAGGGTGCTGGAGTCAGGGTATCCCTCTGTGGGACCTTTGGGGGCTCTTCCCTGCTGTGACCAGGTTAAAAGACTGGGACTCTGACAGGGTCTCAAGACCCAGTTCAAAGATCCCCTGCCCTGTAAAACCTTCCGTGACCAGCCCAGCATCACCAGCCATAACAGCAGAATGGGTCACCCCAGCTCTGGGTCTTCCTGCTACTCAATCTGGATTCTCATTATAATCACACTATTTATGTAGGGGTCTCTAAGCAGACCGAGTGGCCTCTGAAAAGCCTGATCCCAAGAAACATTCACACACTCCCCACTACCAGGAAGCTCAACAGTTGAGACCCCACATGCTTATGTCAGGCTTCACGTTTGGTGACCTTGCCTGTGCCTGGGAAGTCACAGTTGTTTTTATCTTGACCTGGTCTGTGTAAAAATAATAGTAGAGAGACTAAAAGAAGTGTGGGGACAGAGGAAGATTCTTATGTCTTTGAATTACCACATAGGGAAAGTCGAGACCCAGGAAATCGGTTTGGATGATCTTGCATGTGAAAAAGGCACAGTGGCTTCCTTGGCTTCTGGTCCCTGCTGCAAATGAGAGTCAGCTCATCTCAGTGTGTGGATGAACAAATACGGCCTAATGCTTACTATGGGCCAGCGCTGTGCAGCGCACAGGAGGGAGGTGCGGAGGACAGAGAAGCAGCACAGACGTGGTCTACATTCACAGTCAATTCTGGTACAGATTGCAGGTACAGTAGGAGACCAGGGAGGGAGAGAACACATACATGGGAAATCTTCATGAAGCAGATGGGATTTAATGAGTCTCAAAAAATGAATACAATTTAGGTAAATGGGCGCTGATGGAAGAGAGACTGGTGTTCCCAGTCAGGTCAGCAGCATGCACCGGGGTGGGAATGAGCCTGGTGTGTGCAAGGAACAAATTCACGGACTTTGCCTTCATTCTCACTCTCCCTTGGTGCGTTTTTTTCTAAGGCAAGGAGAGGAGTTTAAATCTTTGTACTTTCCTCAAACTCCTATGGGAAAAAATGGTCAAAATAAGAGTCCCAGAAAACTCCAGAGTCATCCTGGTGAGCTGAGAGCCAAGAAGTCCTCACCAGCTTATGATAAGCTGGACCAACACTAGAACAGTAAGTGGATAAATGTTAGATATTTATAGGTGTGAGATGGATAAACCTGGGCCACGTGGGCAGCTGGCACACTTCTGAGGAAGCATCTTGATTCTGCTCCAGATAGGGGCAGAAGCAGCCCAGGGTAAGCTTGGAGGGTGATACTCATCCTCTTCATGTCCCCTTGTCCAATACAACCAGGTGGCAAGGTGCCAACCTATTTGCTGCCCATCAGGAAGATGTTTATGGGCATGCATTTTTATTTTCTTCCCTAGTAGATATGAGGAGACGTATGAAGGCTGAGGATCCCTGTCAAATCCAGAGCCTCCATTCTTACTGGGAGTCTTGCGCTCACACTAATTCAGCAGAGGTCACCAGAGCGGCTAAACATTCCAAAACTTCTGGTTGCACATTGGAGAAGAATAAATAAATAATCCAAGCAAGACTCTTTCCCCCCAGTAAAAATGAGCACCCAAAAACAAATTCTCTCACACAAACCACTTCTCCTGGTTGAACATTATCAGCCTTTGGACCCTGGCTGAAACCGAGTACCTTCACCATCAATTCACAAAATACAATTATCCGCTGTCTGGTTTTCTTATAGCAATTCTTTTGTAGGTGAAAAATGCAACTGTTGAGTCCACTATTGAGAAACCTTGATGCCAGAAAACAGAGGAGCCAGCAGCAGGCAGCTTATCAGACTCCAAAGCTATTTTCCCAGTGCCCTGGGAGTGAATTGAAAAATTGTGCTTTGGGGTGAACACTGGGAAATTAAACACTTAAATAATCATCATTGCCAATGCCTAAAAAAGAAATGTGTGTCCTGTCTCTAGCTTTTAAACACCATTTCCTAAAAAATCCTTGAGTTGCCAGGCTGGGGTAGACTCCGGGGCCCAAGTCAGGAGTCTTAAAAAGATTGCTGCCTTTCTCTCATCCAAATAATATCAAGATCCATTGATTACCTCTCTTCCTTGGTTTATGGGTTTATAAATGGGGTCCAATATTCCCAGCCCAACCAACAAGGCTGGGAATATTGGACCCCATTCTGTCGTGAGCCAGATAGGAAAAAATACTCTCCCAGGGAGCCAAATGCTGGCTTGTGTGAAGTAAATTACCTCTTCTGCAGTGCAAAATGGTTGGGATTCTACCATTTGGGCCCAGGAAAACACCCCCTAGGGAGCAATCTGCTCAACCACGTGTGATAAATTCAGTCTATTTTTAAACTATTCTCTCTGGCATATCTGAGTGTGAGCCCAGGTAAAGAGAATTAGCCAAAGCAAGTCAATCAAGTTAACTTTTCCCTCTGTTCGTCTGCTTCTTTCTAAGCACTCTATTTCCCAACACACACACACACCCCTCTCGTCCTCATTCCTAGGTCTCCACTCTTTCCTCCCTTAATCTCTGCTTTCTTGCAATCCTCCCCAGACTCTTCCCTATCCACCCTTTTCTCCTCACTTCTCATATCATTACTCCTCTTCCCAGAATCTCTCTTTCCACCCACTCGCCTCCCCTGAAAATGAGTCATGGTAAACAGAAAGCTCTGACTTTTCAGTACAAACAAATAGGACAGAAAAAGAAAATTCATCAGGAAAAAACAAGACCTCTTCTTGATGCATAGTTGAAATCTTCCAAAGGCTTAATAAAAATTTGGCACACACGTGGTATGTGAAGTTTGCCTCTCTGCATTATAAATCTGACATCAGCTTACAGATATAATGATTTTGGCTCTTTGCCTTTCTAAAAGGAGACAAAATGTTTGCAGTCATTATTGGCATTACTGTCTAACAAGAGAAAGGAAGACTCTAATTATGACTAGACAAATCATGAGCAAGGTTCACTTCATTGCAATCCTGGGAAAACAATGCATTGGGGAAAATTAATGAGGGCAAGGGGAAATGAAAAAGAAATGTCTTTAATTTGCTGACAGTCTGCAGTTCTTCCAGTCTGGCCCCCAGGATTATGGGCTTTCTCCCCATGTTAGTGTCCTCTAAACACTCCCTGAGTGTCCCCCTTGTGCTACCTTAAGGGCTGCCCTGCTCACACCACAGAGAAGCACCTGCAAAGTACAGTAAGCAAATTGAGGAACGCTGAAAATACCCCTAGGAAAGTTCCCGGTTTGCAGGAGTCTAGAAGGAATCCTTTTGTTAAGAGAGTGGCCATGCCCTCATTTGTAGTTTTATAAATTCCATTTTTTATCAATTCCATTTTTATCCTTAAAATAGGTTTGTACTGGTCATCTATAAGGCCACATCCATGTGGGCAGATCAGCGTCCTTCCCAATGTAGATAAGAGGAGCCTCCATGTTCAAGGTCCTGGCTTGGGAGGGAAGAGCAGGGCCACAGGAAGGGGCAAATCAGAGCGCTTGCCATGGCTCATGGCCATAGGAGGTCACAGACATTTGCATTTCAGGAAAGAAATGCCTCGTTTCATCCCTATATTCTGGTTGTTGTGATACCAGTCATGTCCCTGATGGAAAAGGGGCAACTTGAGGAAATGATCCCCAACCACAGTCAGCCCTTGTTGCTCTCCCTGCCTGGTGGTAGGGATCCCTGTCATAGAACCTCAGAGCAGCCAGAAGGCCATTTCTCAACTTTCCCTAAATACGGATCTAACTTCTGGCCTCTCAGAAGCCCTACCCTAATACCTGGACCCATTCTCATTCCCCACAGTGAAGATATGAGAATTTGGATGGATTTGGGGGTGGGAAGAGGTATATTAAAAACATAAGAAACAAAAATAGCCAGGCATTGTGGTGGGTGCCTGTAGTCCCAGCTACTTGGGAGACAGAGGCAGGAGAGTTGCTTGAGCCCAGGAGTTGGAGGTAGCTTGACCTATGATGCCATGACACTCTACCCAGGGCGACAGCTTGAGGCTCTGTCTCACAAAATACACAAATAAATAAGAAACAGGTAGTATTCTGTCTTTAGCCAGTGAAAGAAGCAAAGGAAAGAAAGAAGGAGCTATTCAATCCAATGGCCTGCCTCAGTTCAGCCTTAAAAACTGTTTAGTCAAAGGGTGGCAAATGCACAAGTATACAGGATTGCCTCTTAAGACCCCAGGGTGCCCAGCATTCTGGCAATGACACACTGTGGGCACAGTGAGGACGTTCTCTGGTGATCATGAAGATAAACATACCCACTGCTTATTAACTTGTGGTTGTGCTTCTGTCTGCCTAATCGCTTCTGAGACACTTTGATATCCTTTAGTGAAAGCCCAAGGGCCAGTGTGAATGTCTGCTACCACTGATTTGGTTTGGTGAGGAGAAGGTGGAGAATAAAATTGTCCAGGGTCACCTGGGATCTCGCCTGCTCCCAGTCTGGCCCCACTTTGGCTAACAGAAGGCTTTAAGATTGATGATGGATTTTATCCATCTGCCATCCCAGTTGCCCATTGCCATGGACAATTAGCCATTGATTGTTTATTTACATAACTTCTATTCATCTAGGGACCCATAAGCTTATTTATTCCAATAAGTGATTGTATATACCTGCATAAATGAGAAGAGAAAAAGCAGGATTTTTTCACTAAAACAGATAGAAATACATTTTTTAATAAACTCACATGTGACAGTGGTAGGTCATAAGTGATGTTGGACTTGGTGTTTTAGAACCGTGTTCCACTTAAAAATAATTTTAAAAACCTTGTTAATTTGAAGCTCTAAGGACTACAAAAACTTCACCAACTTGAGAGGATCTCATATTTTTGCCCAAGGAAGAGTGTGGCACCAGGCAGCTGAGGAAAAGCAGTTGCTTCCAATCAAGCGTGATTTTGAATAACCAATATTGATTTAATGAGGTTTTACTTTATATCAGCATTTCAGCCAGCACTATTAGAGCTGCACAACCTTCCAAGGTCAAGCCCAGAGGTTTACCCTTTACCTGACGTGGAAAATAATGAAATCTATTTTCCCCTGGGGAAAAAAATACCTATAAATCACATTTTCCACACCTCACATGGCTGCCTCAAATGGCCCCACTCTGCAGCACGTCTATCTGTCACTCCTCCAGCTGCCTCAAGGAGACTCCATTGGGCTCCAGGGAAAGAAGCAGCAGGAAGAAAATGACAACTTGGGCATCAGGCTGACAGTTGGAACATGGCTGTGCTGCAGCAAAGCCGGGAGTTTAAGGGACAGAGTATCTCAGGGTTGTTGGCCTTTCCCCCTAAGTAAAATGAGCATGAACCGTGAGAGTCAGTCAGCCTAAAAATGGGAGCAGTGTCAGAATACAAAGGTTATTGGCTGGATGGCTTCTCCACACTGCTCTTTATTTTCATGAAATCAGGACAGTCTGCTGTAATCCCACCATTTTGAATTTCTCTGTGTTCCCCTGTATTGCAATCAATGCAAATATATAACATCATTATACCAATTGATGGTCTTAGCACATTGATTGTAAATAATCCATAGAAGTCAGTGTCATTCAAACATCTTCTTTATGAAACTGTGTACATACCCACACAGATGAATCTCTGTGCCCTAATACAAAAGGCAGGGAGACTTGGGGCTATTGCCAAGTCCCTTCCACACTGGATTCAGACCCCACCTGAACCACACGTAGGAAACAAGAGCCTTGCCCCAGGGTAGAGCAGATGGGCAGAGTCAGTGTTTTTCAATACTGTAGGATTGCTCGGCTTGTTTCCAGATGTTAGCTGGAAAGTTGTTCCTTGACAGCTGTGCAATATCCTATTGGCCACTAAAGAGCACAGCAGGGACCATGCTGGGAGCTGCCCTCGCTCTGTGGTGCTGAGACAGAACAGGAGGGGCAACTGGAGGACAGACAGGGTAACTGGGGCTTCAAGCTGTGGTCCCTGGCTAGTTGACATTTGGGTGGAGGCGGAGAAAAGACAGCAAATCCTTGCCTGGGAACCACTAAGTTTGGAGGCCAGAGAGCAGGAGTGGAGTTCCAGTCAACTAAAATGGACTGTCCTAAGATTGTGAGAGATGAGATTGCTGTTGTGACCTCAAGAAAATGACTTCTTCACTTCCCCAGTACACTACTGAAGATATTATTGACATGACAACCATGTGTGCATTTATGTGAATTATTCTAAATAAACTACTATCTGATGGGCAGCATTGTGGAGGAGCGTCATTTTGCAGCCATAAACCCTAGATGTCTCTGAAATGCCATCTACCTGCCTGGTGCTAGTTCTCATCCTTAATATCTCTTCACTTTCTGTCCACCAAAGCCTTCCCTCTCACTGACTCATTCTCACCCATCACCCTTCTACTCATTAAGCACCTACTATGTGCTAGAGCTGGAATTACAGTAGTGAAAGAAAGAAAAGACAGAGTTCCTGACCTCAGGGAAATCACCATCTAACTCCCCTCTACTGTCTCTTTCATTCAGTGGGGTGGGGAGGAGGATAATGAAAAATAAAATTTGAAAATACTTGAGGGCCACGTGGGGAAAAGCATTGAAGGTCATGCTGAGGATTTTAGATTTCATTCCATGGCAACAGAAAGCAATGAGAGATTTTAAACAGGAGATTTAGAGCCATCTAGCATTGAGTTTCCAAAAGATCTGAAGGTCGCTAAAGGTTCAACATCATTGGAAATGTGATCAGGACATCAAAGGGTATTTTTTACCTAAAGAATTGTCAAGGTTGTTTGTTTTTAAAGACAATTTGGGGATGAATTTCTTCAAATTAAGAATATTATCCCTTACTGGTGGGAATGAAATTTGATACAATCTCCGAGACTCACTTGACACACACATCAAACATTCAAAATATTGTACCTCCTTTGACCTTAAAATTGTACTAATACAAATGAGATATTATATAAACCTAATCTAATACAGGGACAGTGAGATTTTTTAAAAAGAGAATATCAAGAAAGGGTTAGTCCAGAGACATAAGCCATAATAAAAGTAGCCAATTGTATTGGTGATGATGAATAAGAGAAAAGAGGTGAATATGACTCCTGGATTGTAGCGTAGGCAGCTAGTTCTATGCAGATGCTTTTAAATTATAACAAAGCAGAAAGAGAGAGAAATTTCAAGAAGGCAATTATAAGTTAACTGGTGGGCATTTGGGAGCGAGCACAGAGTATATAAGGGGACACCCACATGAAAAGTCTAATTGGATATGAGGATTGCTGGAGATGGAATTTGGAAAGCATTTGTGATATTTAAGAGTATCAAGTGGTGACACCAGAAATCATATTGCAAAGATCTAAAGAATGAAAGGTAAGGAAAGAAGTTGAAATCGAGCATAGGCAAGAGAGTTGGGGCATGAGATTAAAGCACAGAATCAAAGGAAGGGTTTGTTGTGTCCAGGCATTCTTCAGTAAAAGTAGCTTGAGAACACTTTAAAGTTGAGCAGGAACACCCAATGGGAGGGAAGAAGGAGAAGGGGAAACATTTAAGGAGCTGGGGAGAAGATGGTCAGACTAACAAATAAAACAAAACAACCAGTGAAATTCAAATAGTAAAGAATGAATAATTTTTAGCACCAACATTTGCCATGTAATATTGGGGCATACTTGTACTGAAAAGAATTACCTACTGTTTATCTGAGATTCTCATTTAAACAGGTTTCCTACATTTTTATCAAGCAACACTTTATCAGGGGATAGGGGTAGGTGGTTACCAGGAGCCTAGGAAGAAAGACAAGCCTGGGAAGAGACGTTAGGCATGTCCCCTCTGAGAAATGGGAGAAGAGAGAAGTGAAAAGTGAGCTATTTCAGAGGAGAATGTGAAGCCAGTTTAGGAGGTCTGAAATTATGTCCTCCATTTTGATCTGCAGAAAGTGGACCAGTCAGAGGTCACACAGGGATCTGATGGGGAGATGGAAAACCTTAGAACATCAACCCAGGGAGGTCTGCTGAGAAGTGCTAAGATCTCTGTCTCTGGGAGTCCTGCATCTATACCACCGGTACTGGGCAGGCAGGGCCAGGATGAGGCTCAGGGGAACCAGGTCCAGGTCATGCAAAACTTTGTGGGACACGTCGGCAAGCTTATGTGTCAATCCTATTGGGACACAGGAAGCTAAGCCAGTGAGAAAGTTTGTGTGTTTTCTTAAACACCCTCTGGATGCTGTGTGGGGAAAGAATGAAAGGTGGGCAAGAATAGACAGACGTTGGGATACCAGGGGAGAGACTGAAATATTGGTTCAGAAAGAGAGAGCAGAAACCTGGACTGGGAGTGGTATAAAGGAAGAAAACAGAGAAAGGGTGGAGGGAGAGAGAAGGAGGGAGCAGAGAGGAAGAGAGAAGCGGAGAAGGGGGATAAGAATGGGGCGGAGTGAGAAGAGTGAAGAGTGAAGAGACGATAATCAAGTCTCCGCAATTGATTGGATTTAGGGAGCAATTACAAAAGGGGAGGTAAAAGAGAGGTGTTCAAAACAGCTCCCTAATCTCTAACATGAGCAAATGAGCAGACACAGGAAACTGACATGAGGAAAACAACAAGAGGAAGTTCAGCAGAAGTCGACACCAAACCCATCCTTCACCCTCATGCCATCTTAGAACCATGAGGGACAGTAGAGACTGTGTGGAACGGGGGACCTATCTATTCTTTAAGCATCTCAGTAGAGTGTTTCACATCCACATCTGAACTCTACGATAGTTCTGCAGGGAGGGTGTATTGTCCCCGTGTGGCAGAATAATAATTTGGCTTTATTAATTGATTTTCTGTTTTGCTCTGGGTAGTTTGCTTTTTTCACTTCTTCACCACTCCCAGTTCAAGCAGCTAGACCAGTCAATACTGATCCCATTAGGGGGCAGATGAAACAGGTACAAAGCAGAGAAAAGAAAAAAAAAATTCTGGCATTCCATTCCAAACAGTCAATGTGCTTATAAGACTCAAAGGGACCTTGGCATAGGTTAAATGCTTGAATGGAGTGAAGTTTAAGAGCACAGCTATCCCTGGAGACTAGAAAAACTATTTCTGGCCAGGGAGAGAAGCGATACAATGGATGTCGGTCAGTCCCAGAGAGACATTCATGCACATAGTGACCAGCAGAGCCTCAGGGAGGCAGCAAGACCTCTAGAGAGAAATGTACAATGAGTCAAGACAAGGGACCTTGGCAGCACAACAGACATTTTTATGTCCCAGTGTTCCCGGAAAGCAACGAAATTATTGCAGGAGCCTTGTGCATAACATGAAAGCGGAAAGATCCTCCCAGGGCCTGATAAGTCCCCAGGGGCAGGAGCAAAGGAAACCTCAGGGACAGGCTGAGGTTGATGAATAGCTGGGATCCATAAGGGTCAAAGGACAGTTTGATTTGGGTGTACAGATTATAGCAAGGGCAAGATTGGGCTCTTTCCAATGTTTTGACCCTACAAGAAAAAAGGAAAAGTGAGTGTCCCTAGGTAGGCTGTGATTAAGTCACATCTCAACACAACGGAGTCTTAAATAAAGGTCAATTACCAGAAATGTTTTGAAAGTTATATATTTTTATAATTGAGTTACATGTGAACTGAGATTTACGTATATTGCTTACTTTTGTAAATGCAAAACTAAGGAGTTGTTGAACCTTGCCATGAATCTGAGGAATAGGAAGAACAAATGTGGACCCAGGCCCATCTTGCGCCAAAGCCCGCTAGCTTCCCACTATATCTTGCATGATTCTTTATTTAAGCAAAGCCATTTCCACCCATCTGCCCCCTTTTGTTTGAAGCACTGACTTCTATTGCAGATTGGCCTCATGGAATTTTGAGAGTTATGAATGCCAACCACCAACAGATCACTTTGAGATCCCAAGGACGAAGAAGGCCTACCAATTAGAAACTTTCTTTGAACCGCCAGTTACTTGGAAGTGGTGGCTGTCAGAACCACTAGACCAATGAATGCAGTAAAAACAACAATTTGCATTCTTAAAGCCCAAACAATGCCACCCGGAGTCTAACTGAGATTTTTATGCTGCCATTAAAGCCAAGCATCAGCAATTCCTCAGGGAAAGGGGAAACCCAGAGTTCAAAGGACACATTAGCAAGTTTCTCAATTAAATGCCAAGCAGTAACACAACTTTGTTTCAGCATGCTCTCACTTAGTCACTTAATTTTTCTTGAAAAAGAAAAGCAACCCTCGGGGGCATCAAACCTAATGCCTGTGTAAGCAGACGGAGCTAATGGTTTCTCAGAGAGGCTACCAGGCAATATATCTGATTATGTCTATTTCTGAACAGGAAAATTGATCAATTAAGGGAAAAGGAGGTCTGCAGAGTCAAGCACTAAAAAAAAAAAAAAAGCTACAGGCGAGACTCCTGCTGGTTGCTGATGAAAATTCCACACAAGAAGTTGGATTCCAAATTGTAGTCCATGAGAGCTCACGTCTGTCAAGCCAGAGTGAAGGAACATGTTGGGGAAAGATGGAACAAGAAGGGTTTTTTAACTAATTTAGGGAACTGATGAATGAGCTCATGAATGGGCCCTGAGCTCTGCTGTCCATGTAGGGAATCTCTTTCTAAAAGGGTTTATCCTCAGAGGGCAGATCACCATGTGTTATCCGATCCTTCTGGGCCCAGCAGAGTGCAACACTGAGCAGAAATCATTAGGCCGTGTGCACAGGATGTATCCAATATACACATGCTGGTTGGATGACTAATATGTCTAAACAGTTCCTTAAGAAAAAGACACACATATTTACACAGTGTAAGTATGCTGCTCTGTGCTGTAGAAATAAAGGTGCTTTGTGCTTTCCCCAAACTATAGAAAGCCAGGGCATAGCATCTGAATACAAAGTTAAGGCTTCTTATCTATTTGAATCATTGCTGTTCATGAACATCAATATGTGCTTGTTGGATGATCAAATGGCCACAGAGACCTACAGTCATAAGGCTGGGAGCTGCCTCCAAAGGTCAGATATCCTAAACCCACCCACCACTAGTAAACTGGGTGGTGGCATCGCCACAGTCAAAATAGAAAATATCAGCAAAGAAAGACAATTAAGATGAAAAAGCTAATGATGGGTCCACATGCATATATGCTCGTCTCTCATGGGAGGTCTTTGGGAGTAACACAGAATCTGCCTGGGACATCTGAATATACTCCTGCTGGTGGGGGACTGTGGAGGACAGGCCTGTGACTTCAGGGCTCTGTTGGGTGTGTCATTCATAAGACATTCACACCGGTATTAGCCGAAGTTGTCCCTGCGGCCTTGTAATGAATCAATAAGTCTTAGAGCTCATCTAAAACCACTCCATCCCTGGCCTCAAATAGTCAAATAATTAATTATCTCTCTCTTTCCTCACCAGTGGTTCACACTCAAGGCAATATTTAATTTTCCCTATCTGAATTTGTCCTGTATAAAGGACAATTTGCCTGGGTTAACTGTTGAGAGACTCACTCCTGAGTCCTCCCCCTCCTCAACACAGGCAGAGCTGGCTGCTCCTGTATTGGAACGCTCATTCTCATTGTTCCAGAAAGTTCTTTTGTACTAAGCCCCAGAGAGTACAAGGCGCTGTGCCAAACCCCAAGTTGGTCGTGGGTTCTATCCTCAGGGAGCTCAGGCACCAAGACCACTGGTCCCCAACACTGATCAAGTTACAGATCTAACGTCTGCAGGAAGCGCCTCACAAACTCCTCTGACTCTCCCAAGGGCTGTCAACACCCACGGGGACACGGAACTTAGCAATCATAAAGGACACATATTCGTGAAAGGGCATCTTCCCTTTTCAGTGAAATTTGTGGGAATGGCCTCCCCAGCGTGGGGACAGGCCTTGGTCACAGAGTCCCAGTGAGCCGCTGCCCCAGCCTCCCACCCTCTCAGCGCCTGAACACAGCACAACAGTCTGCGGCACCATATGGCAAAGGTTGGGGTCAGACAGATAAAAACGTCTCCTTGCACTGAAGAATGGTTAACAAACGTGTGAATGTAAATTCTAACACATTGTAAAACTGTGGCAAACCCAGCTGAAAAGAGACTATAGTTGTGGCAGGAAATCTGTTTTTCAGCTCCACCCCAGCCCTTCCAGTTCATTACAGGTATTGTGGAGAGAAAAAGGGGTTTTGTGTCCTCTCTTGGCAATCTGCACCCTGCTCTTCTGCCAGATTTCTAATGACTTTTCAATGATGATTTAAGAGGTTTAGTGCCTGCAAGTTGTAAAGGATTTCAGCTCTGCTCTGCTCTCCTCCCCGTCCCCCCACTGGGACGTGCTCACACACAGTCTCCCATCAGCAGAACCAGCATCAGCAACTTTTGTCCGAGCCTTGCTCCACGGCTTGCTCTCCGCGTCACACTGCCCTCTGAGGTCACCAGATCAATCTAGCGGCAAGAGAAACCCCTCCGGAGCTCAATGGTTTATGCTGGAATTGAATCTATGGTGATTTGTAAACGTCGTTGGTGGCAAGGCCACCCCTACTACCAAAAAGGAAACTCTCCATAACCCCAGAGAAAAATTTGAATAGAAAACCAACTTTCTCTCTTCAAGCTAGCAGCTGTCACTTAAAACACACATGCACATGCACAAACACACAGGCACCCACAGTCACACTAGGCAGCAGCCCTTACTGAAATGCCCTAAATGCCCGAGTCCTCTCCTTTGATGCCCAGAGTGTGAAACCTCCGAGGTTAGTAGGGAGTCCTAGGTGAGGTGCAGGTTTGGACAGCACTCTGAAACCCACTCAGAAACCCCTTTCTGTTACAGCTATTGTGCACAACAGTATGGAGGGTCCTCAAACGATAAAAATAGAATCATGATCATCAATCTGAGTATGCATCCATAGGAAAGGAACTCAGTATATCGAAGATATATCCGCACTCCTGTGCTCACTGAGGCACCATTCACAGCAGCCAAGATAGGGAAGCAACCCAAGGGTCTAAAGTGTCCATCAACCAATGAATGGACAAAGAAATTATGAGGGATATGTGTGTGTGTGCGTGTGTGTGTGCGGTGTGCGTAGTATAATATTCTTCAGCCATAACAAAACAAAAGCCTACCATTTGCAACAACACGGATGAACATGAAGGACATTGCGGTAGGTAAAATAAGCCAGGCACAGAAAGACAATGACTGCACAATCTCTCCTACATGTCAAATCTTTAAAAAAGTCAAATTCATAGATGCTGAGAATAGAACAGTGGCTGCCAGGGGATGGAGGGTGAGGGTGAGAAATGAGGAGATATTGGGCCAGGGGTACAAGCTTTCATCTCTTAGATGAGCACATTCTGGAATCTAATGTACAGCACGGGTGATGATGGATGGGTTAATTACTTGGACTGCGGTGATCATTATACGATGTATACATGTATCAATCCCTCACATTGTACACCTTGGATATAGTCCATCTTAATTTGTCAATTAAATATTTTAAAAATGAAAAAAGTAAACCTCTGCCTCAACCAGGCATCTACAGTCCCCTCCTCCTATCCCAGATCCTTCAGCCTTCACTACCTGGCTGGGAGGCAGCAGCTGGCGAGCCACATCTGACCACTGCGGGATTTACAGGCATTAGAAAGAGCACCATTAGAAAGCATATCAGTCCCCAGCCCCCTCCCCAATCCCTTAGTCCCACCCCACACCAGAGGCTTGTCTTAGCAAACAACACAAACTGGATCCCAGGACCCACTCTCCTTGGACTGGCACCTTTGTTTGGTCCCCAGCCACAGAATCTGTGACCACCACCTTCCCCACCACTCTACTCTACTCAGACTGTGTTGTCTGTGGCCATCTGACTGTAACAGACAGCCCTGGGTTCTCAGTGTGCCTGGACATAGGAGGCTGAAAGGCCAATCACAGCATATCGCTAATACTTTCCAGCTATCTCAGGTTATCCCAGAGTGCCCAGTCCTAATGTGAAGCCCACATATTACATATGGAAATTACATGTTATTGAAAATATTATATTACTTTCATATTACATTCTATTGAATGTCTGAAAAAAGACAATTCCACACTTGGTTTTTCACGTGAAAATAGGAATGATTAAAAAAAAATCATCATCTTTTTTCTTTTTCTCTTCTGGAAGTGACACTTTGCACCTGTCATTTTTTTTTTCCTCTGAGCACACACATCCTGACACTCCTCAGGGACTGTTCTCTATGTCCCCAGGGCCTGCCATATAACAATGTATTTGCTGAGGAATTAAAAATAATGGAGCGGGGCGAGGCGATCCGTAGTTCTTACCACTCGCCCGGGTTGACTGCAGTTTTCTGGGCATGTCTGTTCTTTGTCGTCCTTTGTCCTTTTCCACTGATAACTCGATGTGTGCTCTTACTCACGACTCTGCTCTCCATATTCAGTTTCATCTTCTGAAAAGAGAAAGGCGAACAAGACGACATCTAAGGTCACGTACCATTCTAAAATTTTCCCAGTGATTCATAAGATCAGGCAAATATCATATAAATAACACATGTTGCTGTAAACAGGAGATATGGAAAAGAGTATGCATGTCTTTGCCACCCCCAGGATCCAAAATAAAATGGGCACATCCTCCTTCCACTGGGACGGGAAGAGTGCTGTGGTGGGCAGGTTTGAGGCAATCCAGATCCAGACGCCTCTGCCTCTTGCCACCCAGCCCTGGGTTCCAGGCACACCCTGGGAATTACTGAAAAACATTTTGCTTTCTGTTTCCTACACACAAAAAGAAATGAGTTGGGTAATAGAAATTGATTGGAGTTGGCTTCTTTTTCTGGGATACTTCAAGTTCTCTTATTCAATTGTCTAGAAGTGAGGAGAAAAGGTGGCGTGGAATGGGCACTGTGACCGTCCTGTCAGAATAGCGATGTTGAATCTTTCACCCCCAAACCTTGAAGCTCTTTGAAGATCTACATCAGAGATGTGGCATTTAGTGTAGGAATTTCTGAAGTCCCCGGCAAATCTTGAACCTCCCACACAATCAGTATAAATTGGTCAAGAAAAAAATAATCATCTTAGGTTGCCAATAACAAGGGACACAATTAAAGATGCGTGTGGTACTCATACGGGGTTAGTTAGAAAAAGAGAAGGAATCACACACGAAGTTGCATTTAAGGTGCAAATTACTTATTTATAAGAAAGCTTGGGAAATGTCTCTTTCCCATCACATTGATGATATTTGAATAGAAATGGAAACTTTTTAGCTCTTCAACAAGCAACTTGGGACCTTCCTGCACCCCTCCTGGTCCTCTGGCTCACCTCCTCAACTCCCAGGCGGTGACTGATGGTGGAGGAATGGGCCCTGAGACAGACTCTTTCTTTGTTTTCTTAGATTCTTTTTCCTCTTTTCTTCCCTACAAGGGGAAAAAAATAGGCAAAGGGCAGTGGGAGGGGGTGACTGTCCTTTCAAATGCAAGCCTCAGAAAGAAAGCTTTCTCAGCAGGGGATGGGGAATTGAAGTGTCACTCAAGAGCACTTTGGAAGCATTTGTCTTGGACTGGGGGCGGGGAGGCTCAGCAGCTCCCAACACCTCAGTCCCCTCGCGTGCCTTGGCCCAGTCCCAAGGCTGGAGCTTGCTGCTCTCCCTGGTCTCAGCTCCCCCACCTGCCCCTCCCTCCCCTCTGCCTTCCAGCCCACTACTGCAATAGGAGAAAGAAGCAGGACTGAGGGAGGAAGGAGGGGAGGGGTCAGGCCAGCTCAGGTCAGCCTGGGCTGGGCAGGGCGTGCTCTGCGGTCTTGGACAGAAGCTTTCACGGAACGCTTTCGCCAAACTTCCAGCACTCCCAGAGGATGCACTAATATTATTGCTGCCTGTAATTAAAATACAGGCCTGGTATAAAGAGAATATTTCATTTAAAGGTTTGATAGAGATGCAGTAAAGATTCGTATCCATGAATGAATTCATAATGGCCAAGTGACATATTTATGCCATGTACTTAGTTATGCCTTAGCTAACTCCATGATTCTAATTTATTTGCTGGTAAAACACCATCCCCGCTGATGTGCTCTGCTGAGTCTACTTCTGTCAAATACCTATTCAATAAACAAACAGGGTGACATATAAATAACAAAGCCCATTGTGGAGAATAGCACTGCATTTCACCTTCCCAGTGACAAGCCCTGAGCTGCTGGTTCTTACCCCCACCCCAAGTTGTTCCCCAGAAGAATCTTCTAGAGAAGCACTGGCCTTTCCCTCCCCACTTCCAATCCCTCAGCAAAGCAGCCTAACGTTTCCAGCTCCTTTCGGATTCTGTGACCCCAAATACGTGCTCACCAACACCACGTCTGAACTTATACCACCACCCTCATTCTTCTGACCCCATGACCATTACCGGAAAACTTATCAGTCACAAACATCAACCAGCAGAACTTGTATTCTCTGCCACCAGTCACCCTCAGGGAGGGACCTAGAGTCCATCATTTTTATGCCTTGGGATAATGCTGCAAACATCAATGACTCCATTCTGTGAATGAGAAAATTGGGAAGATAAACATCTTGCCCACAGTTATGCAGAAAAGCAGTGATGGGGGGAACTTGGAACCCAGGTCTGCCCCTCTCCACTGCCCATGCACTTCATAGTACATTTTGCTGCTCAATGGAGAATAACAATAACAATGATAATAATAATAAGTGGAGGCCTTTCCATGTTTTGGGCAACTTTTCAGTGCTTTGTATAACCAGTCTTTTAATTAATGAGGCAAGGGTTGTTATTATACCCATTTTCCAGATGAGAAAACTGGCAGAGAGGTCAACTAATTTTCCTTGCCCAGAGTCACACAGCTGGTTAATGGTGAACCCAGTGTTTGAACCTGTGCAGTCTCTGCCCCAGAGTTCAGATTCAGATTCAGTGTCAATATTTTGCTCACCCTGAAGGCTACTAATCAGACCATGAATAGACCTCCACAAAGAATGTGTGGCTTATTCCAGAATTTTGGGAGTTAGAGTCCAGGATGAGATAAAGGGAGCAGAGAGATACCCACAGACATGTGCAAGAGCAGGCGCTGGATATGTGGAAGGAATGGTCCTCGGGTCTTACTGGAATGTCTCCTCTCCGCCTACCACTTCTCCACGTACCCTCTTGTTTCTTGCCTTTTCTTTTTCCTACTCACAGTTGGGCACATTTTACAGGTTGAGAATGCAGTCCTCTGTAAGTCCTCTGTAAGACTGTCCTTTTGTCAGATACCAGCAGCAATGGGGCCCGGGGCTACCCTCACTCCTGACCAACTGGCTGCAAATTCAGGGGTTCCTATTCCCCACTCAGGTTCAATAATTGGCTAGAATGACTCACCAGAACCTAGGAAAGCACTTCACTTATGAGTACAGCAAAAAGCTATAAATCAGAACCAGCCAAGGGGAGAGAGAGACACATAAAACCAGGTCTGGGAGGGTCCCAAACACAAAGTTTCCATTGTCCTTCGGGACAAAAGTGTGTCTACAAGAAAAATTGCCAGTGAGGGACACTCACTCAATCTTTGGTGTCCAGATTTTTCATTGGGGTTTTATCATATAGGCATATTCAATTGAATTACAGCCATGTGTCATGACCATATAAATGATCACGTGAGACACCGACTGACAGTACACAGGGCAAGAGGTGAGGCTACCCATAGGTGCAGGATAGCACTGAGCACTTCAGTTTCCCTGCTGGACAGGCATCCTATCCTTACCAAATTGAGAGCAGCATTCATTTGCCCAATGAAATCCTTTTTTACACCTAGGACAAATGCCTGGGGGCTTGCGTCCACCCTGTCTTTGTTGGTTATTGGTAGTAAAGTTTCTCTTATTGCTATCATTATTACTCTTTCCTTTATGGCACTCCTTCCTGATGTGGCTTAATTTTCCACAATTGTGACACTTGATAAAATTTGATTTGAATCCATCCTTCAAGGCAGCGGCAAGGAGATTAGCTTTGTATGGTTCAGTCCCAACATCCGAGCATGCCCTTATATATTCTTCTAAAGGGGCTTTCTGGGCCTGTAGAGGACATAAAACCTTTTGGCATTCTGAATTGGCATTTTCAAAAGCTAAGGTTTGAAGAAGCATATCCCTAAGTTCAGGTTGTGCCACAGCCTTATCGACTGAAGTTTTCAGTCGTGCCAAGAAATCAGTATAAGGTTCATTCTCTGATTGCATTACCTTCATAAAGGACTTGGGGATATCTCCAGGAGCCTGAACTTTCTCCCATGCTCTAAGGCAGCATAACCTGGTTTGTACTATGGCTAAATCATCATATTGTAATTGTCATGCTATTCCCATCCATTGTCCAGACTCACTTGTTCCGATGTTACAGGAACATTTCTTTGCTGGTTCTGTCTACTCATTAAATCAGCCTCTCCTTTCCACCATGTTTTAAATTGTAAATATTGCCCTGATTCTAGAATTGTTCTGGCTATCATATCCCAATCATAGCGAATAAGACTCTGTTCTTGTGCTAGTCCTTGTAATATCCCTCTTGAAAAAGGGGATTGCATGCCATATTGTGTTACAGCATGTTTTAAGTCCTTTAAGCTTTTAAAAGTAATCATATGATGGTTATTTTGTTGTCCCCCTTATGGAGACTGCAGACTGGGTGGAATATCAGTCACAACAACAGGAAAAAGTCCCGAAGTATTCTTAAAAGTAAAATCTCCTATTTTCCTGCCTTCTAGTAAAGCCTTCATGAATGATGTTGTAGAGGAATCATCTGGGTTTGAAGGCTTGTCTGGATATGGAGGTGCTGAAGGAGTGGTGTTTTCTGTTGTGATGTTATTTAATCAACTTTCTGTTTGATTTGAGTGGCCATAATGGCAACAGCTGTGTCTTCCCTTTTCCTTATGTTTCTGATACTTAATTCTTCCTCTGAGGAGGAATCAGAGGAGTTTTCATTAGATCTATGGTCCTCCTTTTCTGTTGCATTCTCCTCATCCCCGAGTTCCTCAGTAATAGGTGGAGGAGGCAACAGGTGAGAAGGCACAGGATCAACAGGCTCATAGCCTCTCGGAGTTTTTCCTTCCTTTTTACTGTCTTCCTCTGAGCGAATTTTATGCACTATATAACATTCCCTTCTTCATCAGTTTCTGACTGAAGAGGTTTTAATGCTAAAGTAATTAAGTCACATAGGGACCATACCTTGTAATGGTATCATGTCCCCTAATTGATGAGCTCTATGGAGAGCTCTCATCACCTGTTTCCAGACCTTTACATTAAGAACTACCCTTCCTGTAGGCTGGAACCAATAACAATGTTTCTTAACATGTTTAAATAATTCTTTAAAAACTTTCTGTTTTACTTTCACTCCAGTCAACTTCAATAATGTTTTTAAAAGCCAGAGATATTGTGATTCAATGGACAGGAATCACCATTGCTTCCCTGTAATCTCCTTCTTATGTTTGCCGAAGGCTTCACTTACCCCCAAGTGTTTATTCCCCTTCCGTACGTGGCCTGGGTCAGGTCCTGCCAACTGCACCAGATGTCACGACCACATAAATGATCACGCAAGACACGAATTGACAGTACACACTCCTAGAGCAGGATAGCACTGAGCACTTCTCGCAGAGTCCTTTTATTGAGAAGATATATAATGGGTGGAAAGATTACTAAGCAAAGACATGCAGGGGCTGCATGCTCAGGGAAATGATCTCATAGGTGTCAAGAAAGTATGTACTCAAGGAAATGTTCTTCAAGGGTGGTAAAGAAATGATCTCCAAAATACTACATGCAATTTTTCTCCACTAATCCTTCAAGGAACTGCCATAAAATGCTTAATATTTAACGTTAGCCTAACTACTACAAGACTGAACTTTGCTCCTCCAAGATTACTGAGCTACTTTGTGGCTTGCCTTCCAAGTCACAAGAGATTTCCAGGCTTGCCAGAAGAATGTCTTGTTCTCAGTAATTCCTCAGATGAGTTATGATATTGGTGGCTGTTGTAGTAAGTATGATGTTTAATCCTCTTTAGCCATGTGATTGAACTCAGTGTTCATCCTTTCTTCTTCTCAGAGGTTGGGCTGATATTGCTGACTCAAAGCCCCAACCTTCTCACCACACATTGGGTGTTTTTCAGCATGGCTAGCCCACATCCTGAGTCATCTTCTTAGCATAAACTATCCAGGGGCCTGCCAGGGAGTCGCTTCATTACCATAAACCATCAGATGTGGTCCAGGGGGTCCACCATGAAAAACAGACATCCCTATCACTTGGGAAATTCCAAGAGTGTAGCAACTATCTCCCAGTAACTAAGGAGAAACGTCTGCCATATTCTTTACTACACACCCATAACGCAGGACTTAGGCCAACAGGCACCTCTCTACAAATCGTGTTATCACATGCTGATAACAGAGCCAAATTGAGAAGCCTGTGTTGATTCAATTTGGTGACTGCCAAAGGGTCAATCTAATTTTTTAGGCTATCTTAACTAAATTATAGAGATCACCCCGTAACCCAAAATTAAAATCAGTTACTTTATTAACTATCAGTCAACTAGGAACATGATTTTAATATGCTTTGATCAAGTTATGTATGGTACATAAGCTTTGCTAAGGTGTGAATTCCTGAGAGACCCCGAGAGAGTCTAACCATTAACCTTTTCCAGTAGAATCTTCCCAACTTCTCTGGGAAGAAATGAGAGGGTGAAGGAGCCAGAAGGAAGAGCTGAGATCAAGTATTCTAACACCCTCATTTTACAGTTGGGAAAACCAAAGACAAACACTTAGGGAGTCCAGCCAGCAAACAACGCCTGTGACTTCAGCAACTTCTTCCCACTTAAGATTCCTCAGAGTTTCCTCTCCAACTTTTATCTATATTCCTTATAGAATGAACATAGTAAGAAAGCTATGCCCCATCTTTGAGCCTCAGTTTCCTAATCTTTAAAGTGAGGGTATTGATGGAGGGCTTGATACATTTAGAAGTATCTGCCTCAAAGCAGAAACAGTAAGCAGTCAGGGGATTGGGGAGAAATAGAAAATACATACCCCCAATAAAA
Source organism: Galago senegalensis (assembly GCA_963575145.1). Classification (NCBI taxonomy): domain Eukaryota; kingdom Metazoa; phylum Chordata; class Mammalia; order Primates; family Galagidae; genus Galago; species Galago senegalensis. Next base: position 25,317 of record CAUYTI010128684.1, read on the forward strand.
GGCCTTCACATATCAAATCAAGAAATAAATCAAAGTCCTTGGCACAGGGTTTATAATCTCTGCCCAGCATGGCCTCCATGTCCCTCCCAGATCTGTGATTCTATTACTCTGTTTTTCTTTGCACACTGTTTGTCAGATTGATTTCCTCTATGAGACAATTTTGCCAAGGCAATTGAGGAGGTGGGGTGACTTGCTAGGAAAAACAAAAAGGGTAGACAGTCTGGGCTATGCAGCTACCTGGACAGGAGTTGCCCTGGGGGAGCTGAAGACACTGTCTCTAGTTCTGCCCTAGGTCCTCCTGAATTGAATAAAAAACACAAGGTAAGGCTGTTGCTGGGGGCTTTATATTCACAATGAGAATGACAGCCCTCAGAAGCATGCAGTGTACAGCCTGCACAACCGTATGCAACAACCCCAAGGGGCCTGGCTTTGGAGGGGGGAAGTTTCTGGAGACCTTCAGACCTCAGAAGAAAGGCCCAGCTGCTCCCAGGCCTAATGCAATCATTAACCCAGTTCTCCTGCTTCCTCAGCCACCAAGTTTTCTGTCTGCCAAACCTCTCTGCCCCAAAGGCATTTAGATGTGTAAACTATTTTAGCAAGAAAGATTCAAAAGTAAAGGAGGACTCATTGCCCTCCCCACACATATGAACCCTCCTGAGTAAACTTAGCATGGAGGATGAAAGATTATCTTCTTCCTGAAGGTTTCTTTTTCCTTCTCCCTGAGGAGTCTGGGTCTGGGTATACTGGGGAGGTATATTGGTATGTTGGGACATACAGTGCAGGGAGGATATAATGCAGGAGCTTCTCCTCCCTGAACCATCCTTAGGCCTGATTTGCATAAGTTCCAGTCTCTTGGCCCAGCTTCAGTCCCTTCTCTAAGATCTGCCACCCTCCCTGGAACATTGTGTCCTCAGCAGCCTGATCCCTGGACTAAAAGCATTGATCCTTTCTCCCAAAGTGGGAGCTGGGAGCAGAGCAACCTTGTGAGGAGTCCCACCTTCCTCCCTCCGCACAGGGCTTCTCCCTTCACAGCTGCCAACACTCCTAATGTTATTGTGTGCGGGAGGCCCCCAAGACGGATTCAGCAGGAGTAAATTAATAATTGCTGGCAACCAGTTCCTGTAGCAGCGGGCTCCTCCCCTTGGGGACGGTCTGCCCTTCTTCAGAGAGTCCTCCACGAATGCTTTGCAAACTTACTTCTGTGTGAACAAAGAGGTTAGAAGTATTAGGTATTCTTAAGAGTCTCCTCATTTGCAGAAAAGCTCAGGGCTGGGTGTCCAGGACACTGCCACTCTTGGCTTGGCTCAGCCACAACTGAGAATTTATCCTTGAAAGGGTCAGAATTTCTGCAGGTCTCTTTCCTTATCTGTAAATTATTGGTCTAGCAATCCAAGTGTATAAGCCATGACCCTTCCCCATTTCCAGACCCTGTTGCTGTCACTTAATTTTTTTTTTTATTTCAATAGTCTTAGGGGATACAAAAAGAGTTTATTATATGGATATATTGTACAGCAGTGAATCTGGGTTTTTCATATACCCATCACCCAAAGAGTAAACATTGTAACTAATAAGCACTTTTTCATCCCTCAAACCCTAGTCAGCCTCCCCTTCTGAGTCTCTGATGTCCACTGTGTCATTATCATGACCATGAGTAGCCATAGCTTAGCTCTCCTTGTAAGTGAGAACATGTACATGGTTTCATCATTGGTTTTCCATTGATAAGTTACTTCACTTAGGATAATGCTTCCACACAAGTTTCTACAAAAGACATGACTTCATTCTTTTTTATATTTAGATAGTATATGTATACCACATTGTCTTTAATTACTGACTGATGAGCATTTGGTTTGATTCCATATCTTTGCAATTGTGAATTGTGCTGCAACAAACATATGAGTGCAAGTGACTTTTTGAGATAATGATCTCTTTCCCCTGGGTAGATTAGGAATATAAACTAGCACAACCTCTATGGAAATCAGTACAGAGATTTCCCAAAGACCTATCACTTAAACTTGAGCCCTCCTCCTGCACTTGGGATCAGGTAGCCAGGTCATGGTTCCAGGACTCTCTCACACTGTGGCAGCTTCCTGACTTCCCTCTGGTGGGAGTAGGTGAACCAATGGACAAACAGCCCCGTCTCAGGTTCTTTCCTTCCCTTTATCATGTGTCTCAATCCACAGGGCCCTGGTGTCTACACTTCATCTGCTCACTTCTCTTTGAGGTATATTTGGGGCTCACGGCAAACCCCTGTTCTCTCCATGACCTCAAGTACAAAAAAGATTATGGTGCCCCCTTATCTAGCTCTATACAAAAACCAAACTAAATTTGCATTTTGGAAAGTAAGCAAAACATTTGGCAAAATTCTGATTTATTTTCACATTTTTTTATCACATCTGAATAAGTCCCTTTCTCTTGTTCCACCTCACTGAGCCTTCCTGTCATGTGGGGTGTCACAAGCACAGCTGCCTTGACCAAGTGTGGACACCTGACAAGGTCAAGCCCATCAGAGTCTTGAGAGAAGTCTGAATTAAGGAACAAAAAAGCTATAGCCCAACAGAGTTAGGTGATGAAGCCATGAAATTGGGGTCAGGGTCCTTATAAAGGTAAAGATAGCCAAGGGTGAGCCTGCGGAGGAGACAGATGTGCAGACGAGAGACCACGTGGCTCCCAACAGAGCAGCAGGCACTGCTGACGGCTCTTCCCAGGAGACTCACTGCAGCCCCATGATCGAATGTGTAAGATTCCCGGGAAGGCTGACGCTTACTCCCCCTTTCCCAAACCTTGTTACCCAAAGTGTGGCCTGTGGAACAGCAGCTTGGGAATTGTTCAGAGGAGCAGAGTCTCTGGCCCTACCCTACAGCTGCAGCCCCCAGATCTGCATTTTGACGAGCTCTCAGGGTGATGAGACTGCTGCGCATCACCACCCAGGGGCTGCCTCAGAGGGAGCTTCTCCTCCTGTTAAGACACAGAAATAGGAAAGGGCACATGTTATATAAGTTCATCAGGAAGAATGAGTGGATGATGCGTATGAAGAACCCAGAACCCAGCAAAAACATCAATACTGTTATCACCACCACAATAGTAATAACCTCCAGCAAAAACATCAATACTATTCTTACTACCATAACCATTATCAACCTTTCTCACCTTTTCGTGCAAAACCTTCCCTCCTTGCTTTCCTCACCCAGATACACTTGCCTTCTTGCTGTCCTTGGCCATGCTTTGTGCCCATCTCCCACAGGGCCTTAGCACATACTTAGCATATACCTGTCAGACTCTCTGCCTCTGCCACATTTTTGCCACTCGACTTGCAGATTTCAGCTGAAGGGTCACCTCTTTGGAGAAGCCTTCCCTGACCGTCTAGATTGGAATTAGCCTGCTAGTCATAACAACATGTTCTCCGTGCTGCGTTTACCATTGCTGTAATTATATTTGTATGTTAGCGGTCCTTTTATTAGCACGTGCCTCTTTGACTAAGCTGAAAGCTTTGTGAGCACAGGGCTCACGTCCGGTTTTCTTGCCATTTATACCCAATGCCTAGCAACCCTCGAACTTCAAAGGATATTTGCTGAGCATATAAATGAACACTCCATCCTGCTCGCCACCCTCAGTAAATGTCCCCATCTCTGAGGCCCCCTGGGGCCCATGGTGCTGAAATTGCCACTAAGAAGAGCAGGAAGAACCCCTCAGGTGAGGTTCTTGTGAGCGACCCTGGTCTGTTCTAAGAAACAGGGAGGCAAATGTTCTCTGTTCGATTCCTTCTGTCTGGGCAACCCATTCCAGAGGCAATAAAATCATCTATCATGCTGTTTATCACAACATATCCAGATGCTCTGAGCAATAAAGTCGCTCACAATACACAGACATCCCATTTCGGGAAGATGCTCCCAATCAAGCCTTCCCAGGGGATGTTTTGGAAGAGGAGAGACCCCCATCTGTTTGGGAAGGGGACCTGCTGGCTGTAGCACTCCCTTCCAGCCTCCTGGCATATGTCGTGGGACCCGCCTTAGGAGCCTACAGGTAGCCAACCCTGAAGTGGAGCCTTGTCCAATCAGGCTGACCGCAAGTTCTCCATTTGTTCAGAGCATTAGAAATGCCAAGCTCAGGCTGACTTTCTAGGAAAGTCTACTGTTCAAAATAAAGAGGGTTTCCCCCCTCCCCCCCACCCACCTGCAGACAAAGAAAATCAAACTTTGCAAAAAGAGGTTTCTGCTGAGAACAAAATCAAGATCCAAAAGGAAAAGAGGCTTCAGTGTGCTGAATCAATGAGCCAAGCCTAACAAGATGAAGTTTAAGAGGCATTAGTTTAAGATTCTCCACTTGGGTCCAGAGAGGCAGCTGGAAGCAATACAGGGGGGTTACGCTGAGCCTTGGCAGCAGCCAGTGTGAAGAAGATTTGAGGGTTTTGTTGACTCTGCTCAGTGGGAGTCATCACTGTGACATGGCTGGCCAAAAAAGGGCTCAGCAGCATCAACAGAAAAACAGGACCTAGGAAGATGGAAATGACTGTCCTGCTCCCTCCATACAGGTCTCAGCACACCCAGGACATTGCTTTCCATGCACAGCACAGAGCATAATTTTTACAGAAAATGGTCAAGCTGAACTAAGCAAATAAGGACGGACAATTTCCCGGAAGATTCATGCACCAGGTCACAGTACAAGGATCTAGGAAACGGGACCACTTGGCCTAAAGAGCTGATACTGCTGCGTTCAAAACCTCTTGACAGATGGGGAAGAAACGCCATCCATGTGAATCGCTTAGAACTGGAGGGGAAAATTGAGAGCAAAGTAGATTTGGGTTCAGTGTAAAGAATGTCAATGTTGGTGTTCTTTTGTCTTTTATTCTCCAAATTTTTCAACTAATGCCTGCGCACCGCGAAAGAAAAATGCAAGGAATACAGACACACACCGAACAAAAAGATACTGTGCCCTATTTAACATTCTTGTTTCTGCATTTTCCATTCTCCCTCCTATTAAAAGCCATGCTTAAGTTTAAGGTGTATCCTTTTGAGCCTTTTTAAAATGCATTTATTCACACACACACACAAATTAAGGTTTAGGGATTTTTCTCCTATCCATGAGTTCATACTTTATCTACTGGGAAAAGATTGCTGACCTGAGCTGTCCAGAGTGGCAATGGGCTGCTTGCTAAAAATATGAGTGTGAGGCCTCCTCCACTGAAGATGTTCCAAAAAGGATACTTGTTAATCAAAGTTCTTAAAGCATTGGTTAGATCTTTTGTTCTTCAGCTTAGAAAATTCAGATCCCTAAACCCAAATTCAGAGGATCTGATACAATAGATTTCTTTTCTTTCTTTCTTTCTTTCTTTTTTTTTTTTTTTTTTGAGACAGAGTCTCACTTTGTCTTCCTCAGTAGAGTGCTGTGGCGTACAGCTCACAGCAACCTTCCACTCTTGGGCTCAAGCAATTCTCTTGCCTCAGCCTCCCAAGTAGCTGGGACTATTTTTAAAAAATAGCAACACCCAGCTATTTTTTTGTTGCAGTTGTCATTCTGGTTTAGTTGGCCTGGGCTGGGTTCAAACCCCCCAGGCTTGGTAAATCTGACGGGTGCTGTAACCACTATGCTACAGGCACCAAGCCTGACGCAGTAGATTTTAGGAGTCAAGAATCTGCATTTTCCAGAAGGAGCCCAGGTCAATCTAATACAAAGCATCATTGAACCAGACATTAGAAAACACTGGAGCAGATGGTTAGACCACTTGACCTTTGGACCCTTTCTGTCCCTGGCCCTCAGCTCACACTGGACCAAATCAGAAAGCCCCTTTTGCTAGGAAATGCTTGCAGTGAGACCACTGTAATGTCCTCATATCTACCCATTTGACCTGCTGCATCTGCCTTGCCCAGGCCATGCCTGCTCCTCATTCTGGGAAGCTAAAAGCCCTGTCCAGAGGACTCAGCTTGGAATAAACACGCCACTCAGAGGGCAGAGTGAGGATTGCACCCAATTTGACTTGCAGTCTGGGACCCCCACCACCTAAAACCCCAGGGATCAGTTTTGAGAAAGAGAGAGACTGCATCCTACCCTAGGCTCCTGCCGAACAGAAGAACAGGCTGGGACCAGGTGAAGGAGAGACTCACAACAGGCATCCATCACCCCGTATGCCTTGGGATTCTCCACAAATCTTGGAAGTGAGGGTTGGAAATATCTTAACGGTTACAATGACTGGGCATTATCATTCAGCAGGTAGAGCCGGGGATGTTACACACCCTACGGATACTATGCCAGCCCCAAATGCCAACATGCTTACCACCCCCCACCATGCACAACACTGTCAAGTGTGCCATCAGTGTCCCTGCGATCAGGAACCCTGGTGTTATCTCATGCCAACCATGTTAACTTCTGCTCCAAAGCAATGGGATCCAGGGGATACTACAAAAAAGGGCAAAAAGTCCAGCAGAAATGTAGCCAGATTGCATGCCCATCAGCAAGGTTCCAGGCCATCCCCTGGCTAATCCAGCCTCTGACACCTAAAAAATCTTCTCCTGCCAAGAGAGAGATTTTCTACCAGGGTTGCAGCTCCTAATAAGGAACTGGCCTCAGAGTGACAAAGGCTGCTTGTTTGCAGGCCATCTCTGGAGGGCTTATGCACAAAAAGGCTTTTTCTCACCTCCAGGTGCTCTGGGCTGGTTCACAGGCATGCTATGCACAGCAGGACCATGTCCTCAAATGGTCGAGGCCATTTGCTTTGTCAACTGACAAATGTCATTTATCATTTGAGACAGAGATTGGATATTGGGGCCTCTGGCTGGTGAAAGCTGTTGAAATTTTTTTTTCAGGATGGTTTAGCAGAAACTTGGCAAACTGACATGTTTTCTTGAGCTGTGGATTTAAAGGTACAGTCTTTATACCAGATGGCTTAACCCTACGATTCAGCTTAATAACATGTAGCATTTAACTCGTGCCCGGTCTCATCTTCAGGAGTTTTATCAGTATTTGTCTCCCCTCTCTTAGTGTTAAAACCCCCAGGAGATGAAAGCCAAGTCGCTTCCTTCTCCCATATCCCCCCAGCATCTAGGGCGGTACTACACCCACACCATACCCAGTGCAGATGTGTCCACTAACTGATTCCTGACTGGCCATTACTAGGTGCGTCTTTACTGTCTTAGTCACAGTGCCAGCCATGGAAATTGCCCTCCTTGTCCTTTCCAACTCCCTCCCTTGTACTACAGGATACAATCTAAGACCTCTCTCAAGACAGCTTTCCTCGAGTAAGTCCTAATCTTTCCCTGAGTTTGTAGTTCTCTGAATTTAATGAAAGAACTGCTTAGCAGGATGCATCTTCTTACATAGTGTGTATATTGTCTTTTCAACCTGCCTGCAGAATGCAAGTCCAATTGATTTCTTGAGAGTGGACATCACATTTTTTGCAGCCTTTTGATCCCCTGTTGGAACTTGTATCATGCTAGGCTAATAATGGGTGCATGTCAATGAATGAAAGAATAAAAGACAAATGGGCTTGGCGCCCATAGCTCAGTGAGTATGGTGCCGGCCACATATACCGAGACTGGCAGGTTTGAGCCTGGTCCGAGCCAGCTAAACAATGATAACTGCAACCAAAAAAAAAAACTAGCCAGGCATTGTGGCAGGTACCTGTAGTCCCAGCCACTTGGGAGGCTGAGGCAAAAGGATCACTTAAACCCAAGAGTTGGAGGTTGCTGTGAGCAGTGATGCCACGTCACTCTACCCAGGGCAACAGCTTGAAGCTCTGTCTCAAAAACAAAATAAAAATAAATAAATAAAAATATAAAAATTAGCCAACTGTGGTGGGGTGCACCTATAGTCCTAGCTACTCGGGAGGCTGAGGTAGGAGAATTGCTTGAGCCCAGGAGTTTGAGGTTCCAGCAAGCTGTGATGATGCCACTGGACTGAGGAAACCCTGTTGAAAAACTAAAAGGCATTTTTCAGTGTTTAAGGTCCTTTCGTGTGTTTCTATATATGAGAAAATACACAGAAAGGCTGTATCTTCCTCAAGACCACATAGCCAAAGCCCAGCACAGCCAGGCTCATAAAGGTATTCTGATTCGAACTCCAATCATTTTCCCACAAAAACAGATTATCATAGTGATTCGTGTTAATCTCAAAAGGCTCTGATCCTGATATTTTCTCTTATTACAAACTAAATTCATGAGCATCAAAAAAAACACAACTTTTACTTCTTTGTGAATTGTATTTAGTTATGAATAATGCTGTGACTAATTTAGAATTTATTATTTTGAATTGTGAACCACCGCACACATTTCATTATTTAGAATAGCAAGTTACTCAATCACATTTTAAGATTTGGTTACTACTTTCACAATAACAAACTTTCAATGCTGACCCTTCCCTGGGGCTTTTCATGTCTTCAGTGTTACATTACTCTACTTGTCCCTAAGGATTATAGAGCTTTCTGTTCTTTAGTTCATTTAAGTAATCTTCCTGGGACAAGGACACAAAACATCAATAAGAACTAACATTTATTGAGCAATTACTGTAAGCCAAGTATTGAACAAACCAGTTTATTGTCGTGTTTAACACACACTTTTACACAGACCTGTAAGAAATCCCCTTTAAGAGGAGAAACCCAAGTTTCCAAGATGGTAAATAACCTCCAAAGTTACCTAACTAATGCTTAAACTAAGAGTTATTTGATTCCAAAGCCCTCTTTAGAAGCCACTGTATTGTAATGGCTTTAACTGGAAACCAGAGGACCTGGATTCTACATGAGCCTCTGCCACTAACTGTGTGACTTCAGAGAGGGTGGCGTTCACAGAAGGGGTGCTGTGTGAGCTTGAAGGTGAGTTGGCATTTGTAGCAGCGTAAAAAGCACTCCAAGCAGAGGACAGAGTATCTCAAAGGCTTACAGAGGCCAGAAGAAATGAAAGCACTAAGATTGACAACGCCATTGAGGCTCTACCAAGGTGTATCCTTCGGTGACAACAAGAGATCAGTAATCTCCCCAGGGACCTCCCCCAAAATGTGTTCTTTTGACACATTTGGAAAGAATGGTGGAACCAAGAAGACACATGGCAAATCCTTAGGAGCGACCAGATCTGACAAAGCTCTGGGGCAGCCCAAGAGCATCAGGCTTCAGATATCCCATAAGCAGAAGGGTGACCTGGTGACTTGGGCTCCCTAAGGCAGAGGCCTTGTCAGAAAATCAGGTCTGACTCAATATCTTACCCTCTTCTGCTAATGGCGTCCTCCTTCCTCTGGAGAAATCCCTCTCCTCTGGTGTATTTCTATTTAGCTGCCAATCACAGCCCCTCTCCAGGGACTGTGAACCTTGAGCTTTGACAAGCAAGGAGTCAAGTGATGATAGCTGTCACCCAGCAATCGCTGCCTAGAGGGTTCCTCCACCTTCACAGGTACCAAGCCCTGCCCTGGTTTCTGCCCTACCTAGTTGTTCAGTTACTAATTCTTTGCAAGCCACTCTGAAGCCATCCAATAATGCATTCTTGCTTAAGTTAGTTTGTTGACTGCAGCCAAATATAGTAATTCTAATATTTCTTGAGAGATGACACATGGGCTTGATAAAAAATGTCCTACATAGTTTGAGGCTGGTCTAGCCCCAAACAGCCACTTTCTGGAAGTGGGATCTGGGCAGTGTAATAATCTGCTGGCTCTCTCGGGAACACTTCTATATCCAGCAAAACCTAGTAGCACATCTTCTATTCTAGAAGTAGGTACCATCTTGCCAGAACATTCCATTGTGACCTTGATGAAATCTCCAAACACAGCCTCTGTTCACTGCTGTGCCTTCACTCTCTCCCTCCCCCTCCCGCATAGTCCATCCAAATACTACAATCTAAAGATAAATGATCAGGATGCTTTTTCCCAAAATTCAACAGATTGAAGAAAGTTATACATTACACTAATCCTTACAAGCCCGCGGGAGAGATAAAATTGTCACCATTCTATCTGTGGTGAAACTGAGGCACAGAGACACGAATTCACCCACTGGTTTGCACGGCTGGTAGCAGCAAGGTCCCTGTGGCCCATTTTTGCTGCTTATCTCAGACACAGCTTTGTACCTCCTCAGCCTCCACCATCTCCTAGACTCTCAACCTCTTGCTTCACCTCAATCACTGGCTTAGCAACCAGTGCCCCAAAGCCTGCTGTGTTCTTCCACCTGAAGACAACCAGCCACACAGCCTGTGTCAGGATCCCTAAGACCACCTCTGGAATCAGCGATTTGCTAGGGGAACACACAGGACTCAGGGTTTATCATAGTCTCGGTGAGTATTTATTACAGTAAAAGGATGCAATACCCAGTCCACACAGGGGAAAGGCGCGTGGAGTGAAGTCCAGGGCAGCCTAGGCACAAGCCTCCAAGAGTCTTCTCCAGGTGAGTCCCACAGGACACACACAGCAACAGTTGTGACAATACATGTGACTTGTTATCTACCAGGGAAATACCTTAGAGACTCGGTGCCTGGGGGGTTGTACTGGGGGCTGATCATGGAGGTACCTGCCAGCACATCCCAAAATCCCAGACTCCCAGAAGGAAAGCAGGTGTCTGAGCACATTGCTTACAACAAAAGTGTAGGTACGGTGAGCTATTCCTATCACCGAAAGGTGGAAACCCTCCTGAAATCTAAGTTCCCAGATGCCAGCCAAGGTTGCAAGCAGGTCTTTTTAAGGATTACAGCCTCAGGCCTGCTATATTTAATCTTTTCTGCATACATGTGATTTGGATAAAATGCCACATCTTAGGGCATGGGCTTGGACTTCCAGAATACCTTTCAACTGGGCCAGATAAAGCAGACCATAAATATAAGGTTGTTCTCCCCCCCATCGGGCTTAACTTTGACTGAGGGAAGCAGGCATGGGAGGACCAATCCCCTTCCCTTTCTCCTCCTCCCAAGAACTGTTTTAAAGCATGGTTTTTCTGTCTAGTCTGCCCAGAAACATTCTGCACAGCTGAGCAGGTGTACCTGCTGAGCAACTGGCTGTGGTTTTTCTGTTTGTTTTGTTGTTGTTGTGTGTGAATACAAGCCCACATACACTGCTGTGAGGTTGGGGCCAACACAGCAACAATTGTTTGCTTGAGTTTGCTTCCCACCCTTCCCTGCTTCATTTTATTTTCCTTCACAACCACTGCCCTGAGATTGTACTTCCCACATTACATATTAGCACCTAAGCCCTCTGGTTTTTAAGAAACACTGCCTAAGATAACATTGGGAATATATTGGTACAATGCCCCTTTAGTTTCATCTTATTCCAGATGGACCACTCAAAAAAGTTAAAATGGTCTAGATGCATCCCTGAAAGAAAGACAAGTTCATTCTCTAGAAGAATTAGTCATTTATTTATCTGACAAATTACTTACCAAACACCCATAAAATGCCAAGCCTCAGGAGACAACAGCGAGTTGGGTAGACATGGTCCCTGTCCTTGAGGATCTTAGAGCCTTGTGGAAAAGAGGCCTGGTTAAATAAGCAGTTAAAATTTGTGGTAAGTACTATGATAAAGACCAGGGTAGCACAGGAGTGTGTGATAGGAGACTTTACTTGGTCCAGGGAAATGAAGTGTTTTGGAATAAATGGTGCTTTAACTGGGAGATGGAAAATGAGACGTTAGCCAACGGAAAAACTCATGGGAAATATCTAGGCCAGAGACACGGATTTAGGAGTCTCGTCCATATACTAGTAATGGGAGCTGAGGGAGTGGTTAAAAAGGTTTAGGAAAAAAAGTGTGTCCGACACTGATAAGGCCCTTAACCCTTCTCCTCCCTCTGAACTCCCAAGGAACTCTCTGAATGACCCAAAACTTCTCAAAGTCTGCAACACTTATCTTTCAACTTAACCCTGAGCGAACACTTCATCTGCTTGAGTCTTCTGTCTACAATGAGGTGGTGGTGACCTTGAGAACCATGAGTCTTTCTTCCAGGACTGGGAACAAGATGAGGTCCTAAAGTTTGACTGTTTAATTGCCCTCCTAGTTGATTAAAGTCCTCAAGTAGGAGAATGCCTGGAGGGTTTATCTATTTATTTATTTTTTTTTTTTTTGAGATGGAGCCTCAAGCTATCCGCCTGGGTAGAGTGCCATGGCATCACACTCATAGCAACCTCCAACTCCTGGGCTCAAGCAAGTCTCCTACCTCAGCCTCCCAAGTAGCTGGGACCACAGGCGCCCGCCACAACGCCTGGCCATTTTTTGGTTGCAGCCATCATTGTTGTTTTGCGGGCCCGGGCTGGGGATTCGAACC
>CAUYTI010128686.1:0-29230 GCA_963575145.1 Galago senegalensis
TGTGGTCCCAGCTACTTGGGAGGTGGAGGCAGGAGACTCGCTTGAGCCCAGGAGTTGGAGGTTGCTGTGAGCTGTAATGCCACGGCACTCTACCTAGGGGGACAGCTTGAGGCTCTGTCTCAAAAAAAAAAAAAAAAAAAACAATGTTCAGAGAAATAATTAATTTCCTCCAAATTATACAGCTGGCAAATAAATGAACCAAGTCTCCAGGTCTGTCCAAGGCTAGATTCTGGGTCTGTATAGCTTTCTACCACACTGTGCTACCTCCACACTGTCTGAGGTATGAGCTCTTTGGGATAGGAAGATGTTGACATCATGTGACAGGGGGTGGAAAGTAGCCAGGATTAAACATAACTTTGTCAGTGTGTCCTCAGAGCTGGTGCATCTTCTCAGGGTGTTGGCCACAACCCTGAGAGCAGCTGGTAGGGGGACCACAGCAGCAGGCGAGCTCAGGCTCCCTGACACCCACCCCCCACTGCACACACAACTCCAGGCATTTGTCCAGGACCTGGGGACAGAGAGCACCTCCACTCATGTGCTGTTCTGTGCTAGCAGGGGAGCCCCACTGGAGCCAGCGAGCCATGAAAGGAATCAGGCTTGAAAGACCCAGGTTCTGTCTCTGTGCTGACTGCTCACCAACACCTCCATCTCCATCTGTCAGACAGAGCCTGCCTGCCTCTCCCCCGCCTGCCCGCCTCTCCCCCACCTGCCTGCCTCTCCCCAGCCTGCCCCACTATCCTTTGCCTGCCTCCCTCTCCCTTGCCTGCCCACCTCTCCCCAGCCTGCCCCCACCTTGCCTGCCTGCCTCTGACCAGCCTGCTCGCCTCTCCGCAGCCTGCCTGCCTGTCCCTCACCTGCCCCCCTCTCTCTTGCCTGCCCACCTCTCCCCAGCCTGCTCACCTCTCCGCAGCCTGCCTGTCCCTTGCCTGCCCATCTTTCCCCAGCCTGCCTGCCTCTCCCCAACTTACCCACTTCTGCCCAGCCTGCCCACCTGTGCCCAGACATCAAGATAAACCTCTTCACCCACCTCCACCACCACCACCAGGTTTAGAAGCCAGTACTATCTGTTTACCAAATCTACTCTTCCTGCACAGAAATACAGTGGGAACTCCACAGCTGACCACCTTCCTACACTGACCACCTCCCAGAGTTGCCCTGATGTTCACAGACTGGACGTGTGCCACATGCAGGTATCAGGACCATAGCCTAGCTCCTTATGCTGACCAGCATGGCCATGTGATGGCCAGTTTGTCACAGTCCCTCAATTTGTCTCTGTCACCTCATAGAGGGTTACTGTCTCTCTCCTTTCAGCACCAAGGACAGAAACACTCTGCTTCTTGGGTACCTGGGTGGAGGACACAGGGTCCCTAAGAGCCATACTGTGTTTAAGGGAAATGTCTTCAGCTGGTAAAAAGTGACTTGTAAACAATTATTGTCTGATCTTTCCTGCCAAACTGCCCCTGCACTATTTCCAGGCTGTGAGATGAAAGCCATAAACACTAATGGTTTTTCTAGAAAATCCCTGATTTCCCTAGAGTTTCCCAAAAGCACCTGTCACAGCGAACTGTAATTTTTAGTTGACTTCTCTGCCTGCCCCTCCAGACAGGAAGCTCCCAGAAGACACAGATTGCATCCTCTACCTGTGTATTTCCAATACCTGGTATCGGTCACATAAAGGCTGTGTGAGTGGTTACTTAAATGAATGAGCTGGAACCTGATGATAAGTCTGAATAAAAGTCTAGAGGCTGCACGAAGCTTCAAAACCAACATCAGGGCTGAAGTCCACTGCCATTCCTCAGTCCTCGGGGTCTTCCCCACTCCGAGCCTTCCGGTCCTATTCACGCAGGTTATCATCCTGAAGCAAATGAAAAATCATAAAACAATTCTCTTTTTTTTTTGAGACAGAGTCCCACTATGTCGCCCTGGGTAGAGTGCTATAGCGTCACAGCTCACAGCAACCTCAAATTCTTGGGCTTAAGCGAGTCTCTTGCCTCAGCCCCCAAGTAGCTGGGACTATAGGTGCCTGCCACAACACCTGGCTCTTTTTTGTTATAGTTGTCATTGTTGTTTAGGAGGCCCAGGCTGGATTTGAACCTGCCAGTCCTGGAATATGTGGCCGGCACCCTAACCACTGAGATACAGGCGCCAAGCCATAAAACAATTGTTTTTATACGTCTAAAACTATGATCTAAAAACTTAGCGTAGCTGGGAAGATGGGGAAAGGGAAGCTCTATGGGCCAGAGCTGGATGGGGAGGAGCTCACTCAAGATGATGGCAACTCGCAAAGTCAAAAGGGAAACCCTGATGTTGAGGGACCTGCCCACACATCTGGCCCCAGAGACGGCCTCCCTGAAGGGCCATCCGTCTCCCAGGCTGCAACGGGCGCCAGACTAAGCACGTGAGTCACTGTGTTTTTAGATGCAAGAGTTTCACATGGCTTCTGGGAAAGTCTTCCCTTGATCTTCTGGGAAGGTGTCCCCTGAAGTGATGCTTTATCTCCCTCTGACCTCATTAGTAGATATGAGGGCTAATTCTGTGTTTTTCAACCTTTTTATCTCATGGCACACTTAAACTTAGTTAAACTTCCTCGGCACACTTAAATTATGTTGATCAAAAAAAAGTAAAAAAAGAATATACCTACCATGCTTTGAACTTCTTTCAAAAATAATTTATTTAATCATCTTTAAAAATTTTCACAGCACACCTAAGGTGCTCTGTGCAGCACACTGGTTGAAAGCCACTGGTCTAGTTCTAGGCATCCCTCCACACAAGCATGAAGCCACCAGTCAGGCAGGAGAGCAGAACCCAGGAAACGGCATGGATGCCAGGTGAATGTCCTTATTCTTTAAGATGGTTTGAGTTTCGTGGTTCTTTCTGTCAGTTTGTCAAACACACCTGGGGGTTTTTTTTGGCAGGTGGGGGAAGAGATGGCTTTTCCTGATCGGATGAGTGTGCCAGTTTCAGGGAGACCTTCCCTCTCTGTCCTGGCCCCCACCCTCCCTGTCCCCAGGAGGGCAGCGTGTCCAGGCAGGGTGGCAGGTAGAGCCAGGGTGAAAGTTACAGACTGGGATGGGAAAGGCACTTGGATCATGTGGGAATGTGGGGTTCTAGGCCATCCAGATAAAACGTCCCTTAGAGCAGGGTCGAGAGGACAGGCTTCCCCAGGCTCCTGGATGTTGCCCTCCGCTTCCTTCAAGCTCTGCTCCAGATAGGATCTTTTCTGTTCTAGTTCTTTAATTGTTTTCTCTTATTATTCTCTGTTTCTCTAATAGCTGATTGTGAATTACCTCCTGGGGTTGAAGAGTAAACATTCTTCCTACACCTTCACACACATTAGTCAGTCCGTCCACCAAAGTCGTGATCTCCGTACCGTGAGAGCTGTGCTCTCCCATTCTGTGCAGCTGTCCAGTCCGTGTCCCTGCAAGCTTCACCTTCTTGTGCTGTGTTGAGTGTCAATGACTTTCACTTGAGACTGTCCAACTCCAGATCCACCCAGCCACCATCTTGATGTGCTCTACGCGCCTGAACACATCTAGCTTGACACTGGTCACCGCATGCTTGTCTGAAACCCTGCTCCCCTTTCTGCAGTGGAAGCCGTGCTCTTAACATCTTAGAGCCACACAGTGCTTTGAAACTAACATGCAAAATAGCATGTAAATAATAGGAAGAAGTTCTTGCCCCAATTTAGGCTAGCCCTCGGGGTACTTTCACATTTAGCTACTCACTCACTGTGACCACAACCAAGTCCCCTTTTTTTTCTGCTATCACAAGAAGCCATGTTTCCTTTCGTAGCCAAATCCTGGTATCACAGCAAGGGTCACAGCTGCCTTGTCTCCCCCGACAGTCACGTCAGCTTTGCTGCTTGACACAGGGCAGGCATCTCTCAGCTTCCGGCTTACGTCCAAACGTGCTCCTCACCAAGTCTGACCTTCAGCTCCTACAACACGCCAGCTATTTGCTTAAATTGCTACTTTCTGGTACGCATTTATGGCAGCAGTGTAATCAGCTGAAATTGATGCTTCCACACTTGGGAGGCGTTTCCATGACAAATCCTATATTGCCGTGAGTGAGCATGCCATGACCAAAGTCCACCAACGGGCTAACACCTGCCAATGGTTGTGTTTCACAGCTGAGTGCAAGCGGTCTTTACTGCTGGCCGTCTATACACCCAGAAATTACCAGTGCTTATCATTGTTGAACACTTTAAAGCTTTTTGGTTGTGCTAAGCATTTTTGTGATTGAAAGTTAAATTTTTTAAAAAAACAGGCCATTAGACAATACAAGAACATGCGTCAGCAAAGGCACAGATACTGGTGAGAGTTGCCAGTGACCTTGGTCAGTGGACGTCTGTTGTGATGGAACATGCTCAAACAGGTAACAGTGCCTATGATGGAAGTTATTTGTTTATGTCAAGATTGAAGAAAAAAATTGAGAAAATATTTATTTATAGGGGAAAAACATTAGCAAATTTGCTCAAAACAGACTTGTTTGCATTTCAATTATCAATATAATTTTCTATAGTCATAACTGCCTGTATAAAAAAAAGTACTTCAATCTCAGAGGTCATAATAAATCATATATATTTAGAGTTTGCTCTCTGATATCTGTTCTTATTAAATAGTTCTAAACAGTGACTGTTTTTATAAAGGTAGAGCATATTAAGCTTAAAAGTAGCAACACTGAGTAACAAATGTTTATAAATCTGCCACAAGCAATTCTCAGTTTCACAACTGTAGTCTAATTTTGTTCCTTATTCAAAACACATGCTGCATATTACGTATAAGGGTAGAAACACAAAATGTTAAAACCTGATGGAAACTCAGCAATTTTCTGGTGTAGCTCCCTGATGTCACAGAAAAAGAAGTTGGAGCCAGGGAGGTTAAGTGACTTGCCCAAGGTTGTGAAAATACTTTAGACACTTCAGCATACACACATCCTGACACCGAGCCTGTCAGGTTTCTAGCCAGCCACACGCTGTCGAGTAATCACTGCTGCTTATAAATGTCTGGAGCCGCCCTGAACCAGAAACTCACTCCTGTGCGTGATAACTCCGCCCTTTAACCGAATACAACATCGACTCGGAATCTCCAGTAAGAGGGAGATCTCTGTAGTATTTCCAGGTCCAGAAACAAAATTCTCAAGTTCAATCTTTAAAAGTGTCTAAGAATAAAAGTTTGTACCATGAATACAGATTTCAAAGAATTAAAATAGAACAACATGCATTTAGCACTAAAGCCGAGTAGGATACCACATGAATGTTTCTCAGCCTGTGTCTGATGATTCGGAGTCTTAGCCATTACCATTGCCAGTGCTAACACTGAGCTTTTAATTCGTAGTTGCACTGGCTAGTAGAAACTTCTCCCATATAAAGATCAAAATTGATTTTCAAAATTTCTAAGGACTGTTAAGTTTTCTTGAATTTTTAAAATGAAGGATAGCAGTATTTCTAAAAAGATGCCTTATTAGTTTTTCAAAAGGTAAAAACTAGAATTATGAATTGATCTCTTGATGACTAAACGGATGGCTACTTGTTTGTACTTTATATCAAAATCATTCTGGCAATAGAAATCAGTTTTAGAACATAGAGCAAGCATGTTAAGACACTTAAAGAGGTTCAGAAATCACGGCCGGCTTTAAATATCTTAGTGCCATCTCCAAGTCATCTTTTTCTGATTAAGCATACAAGGTATGATGGTGCACACCTCTAATCCCAGTAACTCAGGAGGGTGAAGCGGGACCGTCACTTGAACCCGGGAGTTTGAGGCTGCAATGAGCTAGGATTGAGCCACTGCACTCCAGCCTGGTGACAGAACAAGACCCTGTCTCTTTAAAAAAAAAAAAAAAAAGGAATATGCAGAATGTTACTCAAAGTGTTTATGGAATTATAAAGCAGAGAGAGAGAAGAAAGTTTCAGATAAGGCCTTCCCATCGTTACCCACTTATAAGTTTACAAGCTACTGCAGGCAGCCAGGGAAGGCACCATTTCCTGAGCAGACGCTGAGTGCCCAGCACCCTTTGGCACTCGAAAGATACCAAGTCATATCACCATCCCCCAAATGTTACGGGAGCTGCGTCATTATCCTGTTCATCACATGAGAAAAGTGGAAATCAAAGAGGCTAGTGATTGGCACAGGGTTACACAGCAAGTTGGCGTCTGTCTGATCTGAAGACCCAGCTTCTCACTCTGGAGATTCCAAGGAGAATAATCAGTAGGGAGCCTTGTACTGCAGGCCACACTCTCTCCTCACGTGACACTGTCCTGGGATACTGGAAATGTTTCTAAAAATAGCACCTTGTTCACATGGGCGTCCATCTGGTCTCTCTCCAGCTATCCCAGCGTCAGTGTTTCCTGAGCTCAGCACTGTGCAGATACAAGCCGCGGCTGCCTGTCAGCAACCCCAGGCTCGGGGGCAACACTGCCCACAGCAGGTCTGCTGCCCTAAAATCTCTATTCCTCACTCAATGACACCAGCCATAAAAACCAGTACTCACATTTTCATTGTAAACTAGGAAATGCTATTAAATTCATGATCTATTCTTTTGGTGGCAACCTTGTGAGGTAAACAGGGTAAATATTCCACTTATCCAAGGGGAACTACTGCTCTTCAGATATCAGATGTGGGACATGCCCGGGTCATGGATGGGACACGGCCAGAGTCATGGATGGGACATGGCAGGGCCACGGATGGGACATGGCAAGGTCATGGATGGGACATGCCAGGGTCATGGACAGGGCATGGATGGGACATGCCAGGGTCATGGATGGGACATGTCCAGGGTCATGGACGGGACATGCCAGGGTCATGGATGAGACATGTCTGGGTCATGGACAGGACATGGCAGGGCCTCATCTCACACAATGGACACCAGATGCAGTGATCACTCTGTTACCACCACCTGCCTCCTGTAAGTGGCTCAACTCTGCTGAAATCCTTTGTAGAATGAGGATAAATAATATCTCAAAGTGGATGGGAAAAGAGAGATGCAGTGATTCAGTCCCAGTCCAGTGGGCTTTGTTCAAAGTTGCCTCCCCTGTGCCCAACTCCCATTTTTTGGTGACTGCCCCTCTGTTTGAGGGGAATCAAATTTCTTCCGGCTTCAGGAATAGGTAGTTTTTTTGTTGTTGTTTTGTTTTGTTTTGCAGTTTTTGGCCGGATCAGGACTTGAACCCGCCACCCCCTGTGGTGCCCTACTCCTTGTGCCACAGGCACTGCCCCATGGAGTAGGTAGATTATTATTCAGCATAATTCAAAGACCCAGCTTTAGGGCAGGAAAGGGCATGTGACCCAACCCAGGCCAACAAGGCTACAGAGGATGTCCCCAGGGTCTCAGGGGGAGAAAGGTACTCTGGCTTTCTGGATGGCGTGTGGGGCTGATGAGGGCCCTGCAACCGTGTGGCCATTCTGACACCATGATGACTGAACTGAGCCACCAAATCAAGCAAGCCCTGGCCCTGCCCTGCATATAATCTACAGTGTCTATGTAACCAGCCTTGTCCTAAAAGGTTCTAAGGCAGACACAGGGTCCCAAGAGCCAACAAATTCCCTTTATTCCTAGTCAATTTGAGTTGGGTTTTCCTGTACTTGTACAAAAAGGCATCCCCACTCATACATATGAACTACTTTTATACTTTTTTGGATAATTGCCTAGTAATTAGTAGTTACCTAGTACCTAGAAGTTGATAGTGCTCAGGAGTAGTTGTTACAGCTAAGTCGTCCCCATGCCACAGCTCTGGAACCTAAACAGCTCAGGACCTGGTCCCTCCCCTTCAGCCACTGTCCGAGCTGACAGCTAGAAGCAACATGCCATATTCTTCCTTTAAGAGGCCTTTCCTCTGCTAATTTCTTAAAATAAAACATTCTCACCAAGACAAATTAATTAGCACACTTGACATCTTCATTAAGAGTTTTCAAGCCCAGCAAGGTGACAGGTTGAATTAAGGGGAGCTGAGCCTCAGTCTGACACGTTGGCAGCTGGTGACAGGAAGACTGATGTCTGCTCGTTGAGTCGCTTTGGTTGGTGGCATCTCAGAGCTGATGGGATGGTACATGGGGGTAAAAACGAGACGGAGTACAAAGCAGTGGAAAAATGCAATTGGCTCTATTAAGAAAAAAAATTTCTTCTTCACTAATATTGTCAATACGGCAGTTCAGGGGCATCAGGAACCAGGCAATACTCTGTTTGCCCTTTTTCACAAATAATTTTTATGGGGTCAGTCAGAATCTCTCAGCACAAGACTGGGGTGATTATGCGAAGTGATTGGGGACAGGGTCACCTGAGATGGGTGTTCTACTCCACAACCAGGACCCTGTGTCACTGAGGTCTGGAAAATGCTTCCTTGCTTCCATCTGCTCAGAGCCTATTTCTGGTGGGGCATTTCTGGTGACAGTGTCCCAACCGGCCCCCAGGCCATGCGGTTTGTATGGTTCTACCCAATTACCACGTCCCATGCCCCTGATCTCAGGCATGGCTTAAGCAGCAGGCAAATGACCCTGTCAGTCCAGGGGATGCCATGGTGATCCTGCTGGGAAAGAGGAGGTCGCCCTCCACTGGAGGTGTTAACCTGGGTTGTTTTGTTTTGTTTTTTTAAGCGAGCCTGGCCAGGCATAATGGCTTATGCCTGTAATTCCAGCACTTTGGGGGGCTGAGACAGGAGAATTGCTTGAAGCCAGGGGTTAAAGACCAGCCTTAGCAACATACTCAGGCAGGTGGCAAACACCTATAGTCCAGCTACTGAGAGTCTGAGGCAGCCAGGAGTTGGAGGTTGCTGTGAGCTCTCCACAAACCAAGTGGGACCTCACTTGGACTGCACGCCAGTGGGCAACCAGGAGAGACCTTCTCTCAAAAATAAAATAACGAGCCCAGAGCCATTGGCAGTCATCTGCAGCCTATGTGGAGAGCCAGGCTAAGAATGAAGCTACCTCAGAAACAGCACAGCTGGGGGTGAAGACAGACATCTCATGATGTTCTCTCCACACCTGACCCCAGCTAAGCCTGAGTCCTGGCCCCTTCTGTACAGCTGCTGCTCAGTTAGAAGGCCAGGCACAGGAGGGACAGTGGAGGTCAGGCCACAGCCACACTCCACATACTGCCCACTCAGCTACAGACACCACAAGACCGGAGGACAGTGTGGCACCACATGCCTCCCACAGGCCCATGTACTCTTCATTCAGGCACATACATCATCCCAGGGTGTGCACACCATCTTAGGGCACTCACACTGTCCCAGGGCACTCACACTATCCCAGGGCTCACACACCATCCCAGAGCACGCATGCCATCCCAGGGCTCACACACCATCCCAGGGCACTCACACCAACCCAGGACACTCACACCATCCATCCCAGAACACTCGCACCATCCATCTCAGGACACTCACACTGTCCCAGGACACTCACACCATCCCAGGGCACTCACACTATCCCAGGGCTCACACACCATCCCAGGGCACTCACACCAACCCAGGATACTTACACCATCCATCCCAGAACACTCGCACCATCCATCTCAGGACACTCACACCATCCCAGGGCACTCATACCATTCCTGCGCACTCACATCATCCCAGGGCTCACACACCATCCCAGGGCACTCATGACATCCCAGGGCTCACACACCATCCCAGGGCACTCATTCCATCCCAGGGCTCACACACCATCCCAGGGCACTCATGCCATCCCAGGGCTCACACACCATCCCAGGACACTCACACCATCCAACCCAGGGCACTGACACCGTCCCAGGGTTTACACATCATCCCAGAACACTCGCACCATCCATCTCAGGACACTCACACCATCCATCCAGGACACTCACACCATCCCAGGACACTCGCACCATCCATCTCAGGACACTCACACCATCCATCTCAGGACACTCACACCATCCATCCAGGACACTCACATCATCCATCCAGGACACTCACACCATCCCAGGGCACTCACACCATCCCAGGGCACTCACAGCATCCTGGGGCTCACACCCCATCATAGGACACTCACACCATCCCAAGATACTCACACTGTCCCAGGACACTCTCACCATCCCAGGACACTCACACCATCCCAGGACACTCACACCGTCCCAGGACACTCACACTGTCCCAGGACACTCGCACCATTCCAGGACACTCACACCATCCCAGGACACTCACACCATTCCAGGACACTCACACTGTCCCAGGACACTCACACCATTCCAGGACACTCACACCATCCCAGGACACTCACACCATTCCAGGACACTCACAGCATCCTGGGGCTCACACCCCATCATAGGACACTCACACCGTCCCAAGATACTCACACTGTCCCAGGACACTCTCACCATTCCAGGACACTCACACCATCCCAGGACACTCACACCATTCCAGGACACTCACACTGTCCCAGGACACTCACACCATTCCAGGACACTCACACTGTTTCAGGATACTCACACCAGCCCAGGGTGCACACACCATCACAGGTCACACCCCGTCCAAGGGCACATACACTGTCCCTGGACTCACACCACCCCAGTGCTCACACCGTCCCTGGGCTCACACCACAGGGACTTCTCAGCCCAGGTTCTGAGCACCCTGCCCCTCCTCTGCTTGATCTCAAAGCCCCAGCCTGCCCACCATGTGCATGGTAGACTCCTCAAGAAACATTTTTTGATGTTTGTTGAACAAATTTTCCACAGGGAAACAGTTCAGATGTTCTCTCCAGAGAATTTATAGGTCAGATTTTACCTTTAATTTAGTCATTCAGAGTTTATTTTGACTAAAATGGTAGGGCCATCCTAAGCAGGCTGCCACCCCAGCAGCGCCCAGCCAGCATTAGCTGTCGTGATCCTTAGTTTTAAAAGTCCTTTTGCTTCACACCATTTCAGATATCCTTTACGATGGCTGTTTTTATTTTTTAAAAAACTGAGAATAACAAAAAATAGCAAGTGTTGACAGGGATATGGAGAAATGGGAGCCCTTGGACATTCCTGCTGGGCATGTAAAATAGTGTAGCCACTTTCAGAAAAAAATATGCAGTTTCTTGAAATATCAACTGTAGACAAACTGTGTGATTGAGGCATTCCACTCCTAGGTGTACCCAGGAGGACTGAAATCTGGGTCTCGGGGGAGACACACACCCATGTGTCCATCTGGGGCAAACAGAGAGACAAAGCATGGTGTATGCAGATGGAATAGTATTGAGTTTTTAAAAGGAAGGAAGGAGATTCTGCACCTCAGCACATGAATGAACAGTGGAAACCTGATGTGGCACGTGGCAAGCCACGGAAGTGCACACTCTATCTGCCCACCTCAGGCAAGACTCCGGAGCGGCCAGGCCCATGGAGACAAGAGAGCAACACAGTCTGATGGCTGTCAGGGCTGGGAGCCATTGTTCAATGGGTACAGGGTTTCAGTTTGAGCCAAATTCTGGAGATGGTCACATAACACTGTGATGTACTTACTGCCCCTGAATGGTACACTCTACAACATGTGTATTTACCACAGGGAAATGTTTTTTTTTTTTTAAAGTCTTCTAGCCTTCTTTTCAGGCCAAAATCATGCACAACCCCACTTTTTTTTTTTTTTCCTACAGTTTTGGCCAGGGCCGGGCTCGAACCTCCCACCCCCAGTATATGGGGCCTGCGCCCTACTCCTTGAGCCACAGGTGCTGCCCACAACCCCACTTTTTTTGCCTTCCTCTTCTGCAGCATGTCAGGTGGGCGTTCCCCCCAGCAGCTCCAGACTGCAATGGCTGCGTTTCCCCCAGCAGAGGCCCTGCAACAGCCCCAGCCTCAGGAGCGTTTCCAGGTTGACGTTGTTGAAGGTATATTGCCATCACTTCTCCCACTCGCCCCGACATAAACACAATACCTACAATTTGGGATTCCTTTATCTTATGATTTCCCTATCAGATGTGAGAAAGGGCCTAATTCTCAAACTATTCAGGGCTGCTGCCTTGACCAGGCAGGCCTCATGCAGCCCCAGACCATGCCCCTCTGAGCAGGACCAGGCCCCTCTTCCTGCCCTCTCCCACTGGCCCTTTCTCTCTTATTTCTTGAGGACTCCTAGCCAGCCGACAGCATTAATACATGCCCGAGTTTCCGCAGAGTTCATTTAGTGAAGAATCAGACACATTCAAGCTACTTACAGAATTCAAAGATGGGTGCTTGCTTGTTAAATCAGCCATTGTCAGCATTTGTTCTGGACAAAACAATTATGGTCTTTAAGCTATTGTGAGATGGGATTAAGTTTGCTTCATTTCCCATTATAGCTTAAAGCACTTCTTCTGAAGATACACCAATTGGTAGAAACTGTTCCCAGCACTAAACATAGGAAAAGAGCAGCAGCTGATTCAGCCAGGGTAGAAGGCCCAGGGCAGGGGGATGGGAAGGGAACCGTGGATGCTGTTAGTGCACTGTTGTCATTGCCATCACCACCTGTGTCTAAGAATTAGAAGAGGGAGGTGCCAGAGAACAGGCAGAGAAGCCCGAGACTGGAAACAGCCTGTGGGTGAAGCTTAGGGGGTCTCCTTGCTTCTCATGACAGCACTGTCCACGACACAGGTGCCCCTGTTTGATCACCATTTAACAGAAGATGAATCCTCTATTGAATGAGAACACATGAGCATAAGTCAAAACAAGAAAAAATTCAGCTTGTCTCCTATATAATAAATCAGGCATGGCGAGATGGTTGAAAACAAGATCTGCAGAGATAGTTCTGGGAAGCAGTGAGCTGTGCTGGTTCAGGACCTGGTCCAAGAGTCCAGCTATGTTTCAAATTTGGAAGTTTGCTAGAAACTGCCCCAAGTCACATGAGAAAGATGTCCCAGACTAAACTGAACACAGAGCTGAAGGCTGGAGTCCAGAATGATTGGCCAATTTGCAGACAGATGCCACAGGGAGCCATGACTCAGGAGAGACAGAACGTCCCCAGCAGGACACAGTGGTTTTGCTTTCGGTCGTCCTAAAGGCACTCCTGGAACCTGACACGATGAGCCAGACATAGGGAACCTTGAAATGAGGACAAGTAAACACTACAACCCTTTTTGGGGGGGAGGGGGTGCAGCAGCCAAGCTGTGAACCCTGGGGGCTCTGAAAATGGACAACTTGGTCAGTGGTCTAGGCCTCACCAGCCAGGGCCTGGAGGAGATAAAGGCTGCACCGTCACTCCCTTTTCTAAATTGTCTCATCACTTTCATCTGACGGGCTGGAATGCTTTGCGAGTCTTTGGTCTTCTTAAGAGCTTTAAGAAATGAGTAAATGGAATGAAATAGTCTCATTTTCTAAAAGTCATTGAATTAAACAGGAGAAAGCTTATACACAGCAGGTGAGTACACATCTTTAAAAGGCTGACAATAATCACAGTTTTACACGGTGGAGGCCTACTCAGAGGGGAGTGAGGTGCCTGCCTGTCTCACAAAGGGGCTCTGCGTGGGCGTGATTGACCCACCAGCAGTACAATCCATTAGCTACTCAGAGGTGTTGGCGTGGGCTGCCGGGACTGAGCAGGCTGAGAGTCCCGTTCAGTGGGCGTCATGTCCTTCCCTCCAGTTCTCTCTTGTGCCTACTGATATTTTGTTTTTATTCAAAGCTGCAGCTGTGGCTGCTGCCTCAGCAACGTGGCCTTTTTCACCTGCAAAGGTGGCTACAAAGACTGCCCTTTGCCCTGTGGCCATTCCTCTGCTGCCTGTTGAAAGGCAAGAATATGAAGTTCCCTGCTGCGGGAGGTTCGGCGCTCTGCTGGTGGGTCGGGTTCCCTTTATTCAGCACGAGCTACTACCCTTTGATAGCCGCACCTGCTCTATTCCAAGACTACCCGGTCTGTCCCAGGACAAGCCCTCAACCCCTGGCTTGTAGACTTGAGTCTATTAGAAGAAATCTCTCAGCATCCCCTTGTTTCATGAAGCACAAGGGGGACTGAGTGGAGCTGGTGGAGGCTGAGACTCTTTAGTCCCCTTCACACCCATCTCATGTTAACCAGGGGTCCTCACGCTTTTTAAACAGGGAGCCAGTTCACTGTCCTTCAGACCGTTGGAGGGCCGGACTGAGGGCCCCGGGACGAGTCGGCTGCTAAGCAGGACAGGCAGCGGCGGCAAAAACACCCCACGGGCTGGATAAATGTCCTCGGCAGCCTGCATGTGGCCCGCAGACCATAGTTTGAGGACACCTGGTTAAAACACTAAAAATCGTCATCAGGATCAAGCAGCTGCATGTGCCAGTCGCCCCACCTGTATTGTTTTCAGGCTCTGCAGGGTCATCAGCCCCTTTCAGATGTTGGAACACTAAGTCTCAAAAACCTGAATGATTAGCCAAGTGCTACGTCACTGGTACAAACCTGGGTCTGCCAGGCTCCTTGCTTCTCACCGTGACCTCAGTACATGGGACAATTCCAGATGCCACTCTCAGGCCCAGAGAGTCTGCCCGGCACCCACACTAACCCTAAATGTCCTGTCCCCCCACAGCCCAGCACAAGGTGACCTTCCGTGCACCTGCCCCTTCCATGCTGTGAGGTATATCCCTTAGTACTTTGTAGAGTTGTTCTGATGTTTATTACAGGCTTTTCACTGTGAACTTGGAACGTATGTTCTGACAGATCCTTAGACTATTGATTTCAACCACTGCCTCGTGGCGTCCTACAGAGGGAAATTCTCATGTGGTAGGAAAGTTGGGGGCTAACCCGTGGGGTGGTGAGGACCCATGAAGACGTCCCCCTGGGTGGAAAACTGCGGCCCCCTGTGTAGCAGCCCCCATGGAATCGGGTGCAGGGCTGCCTGTCTGCACACATTGGACTACACAAAGTCGGTCTCAGGGTTCCTGAGAGCAGGAATCTCGGTGTGAGCAGGGAGTCCAGGAACAAAGCCGCCCTGCTGGCTCACAGTAACTCCCTGGGGGAGATTCTAGTTTGCAATCTGGCATTTATCCTGCTTTAGTCTCTACATTGACCTTGATAAGTTATGTGAGCCCTCTGAGCCTCTATTTCCTGGGGTGTAAAACAGGATAATAACAACCTGGTAAAAATAGTATGAGGACAAAATCATATAAATTTCCTAATACCAAGCCTAACGGTTAGTACAGTCCCTCAAAAAATGAGAACTTAAAAAAAAAGAGCTTCCTTCCCTTCTCTTTCCTCCCCTTACTTTGCCCCTCCTGCTCAGTCTCTTGCCATTGTCTCTGACTGACCTGTCTCTTGTGATGCCCCTACTGACACCAGGGTTTCTTTTTTTTTTTGAGACAGAGCCTCAAGCTATCCCCCTGGGTAGAATGCTGTGACATCACAGCTCACAGCAACCTCCAACTCCTGGGCTCAAGTGAGTCTCCTGCCTCAGCTTCCCAAGCAGCTGGGACCACAGGCGCCCGACACAACACCTGGCCACTTTCTGGTTGCAGCCATCATTGATATTTGGCGGGTCTGGGCTGGACTTGAACCCGCCACCTTAGGTGCATATGGCTGGCGCCCTAGCCACTTGAGCCATAGGCGCCGAGCCAACACCAGGGTTTCTGGCCTCCCCTGTCCCCACTACCCTTGTACTGCCTGGCCCCTGCTTGTGATGACAGGGACCCAGGGAAATGGACTAGTGTGGCTATGGGAGATTCTGAGAAGAGGACCAAGATGACAGAATGGAGGATGGCTAGTGATAGGAAATGGTCTATCTGGAGAGGCTGTCATTGGCCACCTTGTCAGGTTCTACCCTTCCACCAGGCAGAAGGAAGTGTTGTTCCTCTCCGCCCACCTTGAGTACGTGAGTGGGGTCAGGTGAGCAGTTCTGGGCAGCAGTGACGTTCATCACTCCCAGGACAGAGCACTCAGTCACTGGTACAAGGTCTTCCAGCCCTGGTCTTGCCCTCAGGTGAGCTCTGAAGTCTTAGTTGAGATGGGGCATCATAAACTAGCACGAAGTGACGTGAGCAGGGCTCATAGTGACCCGCAGTGGATGCGTGATGTGAACAACACATTAACTCTCATTATTTTAAACTGCTGAAAGTTTGAGTGTGTTCATTACCGCGAAGTAATCTACAGACTAGCAGTCCAAGCCTTGGCTTTCACGGTGCAGGCCCTTGAAAAAGAAAAAGGCTTGGGTTTTGTTTGTTTGTTTGTTTATTGGCCCTAGAAAGCAAACAAATGGCCTTACAGAGAGAACACAGGCCTGGGAGACAGGTGAGCTGAGAAATGTGAGTTCCAGCTCTGGCTCAGCTAACGAGAGGAGCTTAGGTTAACTGCGTTCTCCAAGTCCCAATATTGTTCACCTAGAAAATAAGAGTGAACATGTCCCCAAGTGTGGGACACTTACTGTCACTGGTGTTTTAGATCCTTGCTCCTCAAGAAGTGGTCCCAAAATCAGCAGCAACAGGGTCACTGGGATTGTGCATGACATCTAAGTTCTTAGGCCCTAGACCTACTGAATGTCACTGCGCATTTTCAATAAGATCTCCCAGACAGTTCCTATGCTTGTGAAAGTCAGAGAGACATTGATGCAGACAGGACTAGGACTCCACATTAATTGGTCTGCAATCTGCAATGAGAAAGTTATTCTGTTTCCACCTAATCTCTCAGATTACTTTATGGAGAAAGTCTGCCTAGGATGCAGGTGTGCCCTTAACACCTCACTAACAACTGCTAAATTTCCTTTTGAATAAGGATAAAGCAAGGTTTAAGTTCTTGGGAAGACAAAGGTATTTATCTTGACTATAATAGCATCATTTTATTTTCATTGTGTTTATTCAAATGATTGTCTTGTATTCATGGAAACCAATACAAGTTTTCTATTTAAGTTAGCAATAGACACTTCTTTCACATAAATTGGTATAGAAAAGTGAGTTATTAAAGAAAACACATAATAAATGGGAAGAAGCATTGGCTTTAGTGTTTTCTCCCCTGCCTTGGCCTCCAACTCTGACTTCTCTCCATAGTCTCACATGCTTGGCAACTTCACTTTCCAGGTGTGGGGTGGGCAGAACACTACATCTGATTGCAAATCTGGTTGTGAAAGGGACATGCCCTGCTCAGGATTCCTCTCTTTCTGTCAAAGTTTAGATACTCAGAGGGAAATTTATCATAAACAATTGGCTTATAAATTTCCAGTCCACTTGGGAGGATCCTAGCACAGCCTACTTGCTTAATAGATCTTCATGGTGTGACGGTGATATGCTGGGTTGTGTGTCTTATCTTCTGTCCTCCTGCTGCCCAAAGCTTCTGTTCCCTCTGGAGGCTCCAGACCAACCTCCAGCAGGCTGGCTCAGTGCCCAGGTTCCTCAGCTTCTGACTCTGCTCAGGAGCAGTGGTCGGGGGCGCTGGTGAGTGAGAGGCCCTAATCTAGAAGGCGAGCCAGTGTCTCTAGACGAGCCATCACCAGGTGCCCATCAACATGAATCGTGAGAGAAAAACAGGTGATTGTTCTTAAGGCATCGGGCCAATCCCTCACTGCCTACCCACCATTTCCCTAGTGGATCAATCACCAGGGATCTTAGCAATTACCCTGCTCATGATCAGTTTTGGCAACAGGCCCTGAGTGGAGCACTCCGCCCCTCCCTGTCTGGGCACCAGTTCTCCCCTACTCCGCGGCCCCCTCACGCCTGATCATGCTGCTCTGCTCCACCTTCACCAGGCACTGCCCTTCCCCCCTCCACACTTGTTGATGCTCAGACTCCCCTGGACCATAAGCTCGAGCAGAGCGGATCCATTTCTGCCCTGCTCATGGCTGCTAACATCCCGAGTGTTTACAACACGTTGAATAAATGAATCAATAGCTCCATATCCCAATTGTTGGAACAAGGAAACTAAGATGTGTACTTTCAAGAGCTAATTAGTAGTCACTCTGTAATATCGACCAGTTGTTGCTACTGTGCCCGGTTCTGAATGCCTAACTATTTTTGTCTGCTGTGTTTCTATTTATTGGTTCATTAATGTTCTACCTACAGCTGGAAAGTGTTTGCAGTGGCTTGTGATAAAGTCAACAGTCATCAGGCCAAAGACAAAAGCCAGTAAGCAAGGCAGGAGAACTCAGGGAAACCTAAACAAGAAATCTTTGTTCAGGGGTAACTTTCTATTGCAATCGATGCTTCCTCCAGCTCCCTTTTCTGTCCTTTGCTCCTAAGTTGACTCAGGCATTGAAAATTGGTTTTAAAACTTATTTAGAGTCCTAGAGCAATTTCTGGTGAAACTGTTCAAAGTTTTCTGAACTTTATACTCATCCAAGTAAGTGCTCATGAAGGCACCATTTCAAGGTCAGATCAAATGATTTCATGCTTTCTGATAGTGCAGAGGGAGGGAGGAGTCAGAGGCAGCCCTAACCTGGCCTGCACAACTTTTCTGAGTGGTATGTGTCAGAGCATGGTTGGCACTTTCTGAGCTTTCATTCTCCTGAAATATAAAAAGGTCCAGATTGGTAATTTCTAAAGAATATTAAAGGGAAACAGGAAACAGAATTGGAATCTGTAAAAGGTGGGGGATATCAGGAGTTCCTGGCTTGTGGGAGAATTTCCTTGAGCAGAAGATTGGAAGCACATACCACCATTCAACCACCGATGAGTATCTAGAAACCGCTCCTAGAATATTACTTTTTTTGCAGTTTTTGGCCGGTGCTGGGTTTGAACCTACCACCCTTGGCATATGGAGACAGTGCCCTACTCCTTTTAGCCACAGGTGCCGCCCGAATATGACTATTTTTTCTTTCAAACCAAAGCCATTTTGAATTACCAATGCAAATCAATTTTACCTAGAAAAGGCTGAAAAGTCTAAACCCAACTGTCCTGAAATGCAGGCACAGAACTTATCTCGGATAGTAGGTATTCATAACCACCAGGGTTGTAGCTAACCTTGTTCTAAAGATAAAAGGCCAGAGGGAAAAATAGAGATTTCATTTAGAAATCTGTCACAGAGGAGAATGAAACAAACAATGCAGACCTGAAATCATCACCCCCCTTAAGGCACAGGCACACGGCAGCGTTAGGAAACACAGCAACCTTCCCATGGCCTCCCAATCCTCAGCAGAGCCCATCTTCCCATCTCTTTGCCACCACGATGCATCCGGACGAGGGTAGATGCAGGGTTTTCTTTCGGGCTGACACGTATTCACAGCTTGCATTGGTTTACGGTGGCTTCATCCATCTAAACATCAGAACTATCTTACAGAAAAGGTAGACAGGCATTTTTTATCCATTTTAAAGGTAAGACTCAGATGGCCTAAGAGATTTGCCAAAGAACATATAAGTAACTGGCTGAGCCTGCACTAAGATCCCGGATTCCTGATTCTTTAACTTTACATTTTTTCTGCAATGTTTCAGGGTTTCTTGGGGGAATCCAGTGACACTCGGCCCGGTGCAGGTGGTGTGGGGAGTCCGTGATGGGAGTATGAGAGGGGGAGGGGAAGGGGTGGACACAATCACACAACCACTCATACAGTATAGGGAGAAGGCTGAGCCGAAGCTGTTTATTAGGGATCGGTACAATCTTATATAGGTTTAGTTGAGGGGGCGTAGTTACTTTAAGAAGTTGAATCTATATAAGGTTAGGAATGTAGTCTTTGGCCTATGATAGGTTTAAGGTATGAGGGGAGGGCGGAGGGATTAGGCTGTCCTGAGGGGAGGGGCCCTGCGTTTTTAGTCTAAACAAGAAAAGGCTGGTTCTATCCAGTTTTCTTACTAGTACTGGTCTCTTGATCCGGCCTTTACACGTGGGGGGTGAATGAGGCTAGCACTTCCTTTTACAATGTAGTTTAATATGTCTGTTAGTCCTTACAATCCAGAAAGGTCTGGCTGTGGCTGCAGAGCTGCTCAGTAATGAGGGGCAGTCCCCAGACTTCAGGCCTGGGTGCTGGTCCAGGGCAATAATGAGCTTAGAGTAGGTGAACTTGCCTGTGCTGTCTTGGCAATAGTCAGCATCCTTCTGGGGAGAATCCAGGGCCCTTGGGGCTCAGGGCAGATTCAAACCCAGAGCTGCATTTGAACAACTCCACCCTGGGGGCGGGGGGTGTTGGTCAGCCAATATTCTTCCCAAACACAAGCCCAATGAATTTATTTCCAAGGGTGGGGGGGGTCACATTTCATCAGCTCCCATGTGTTTTAAAGGCTTGGACCAAAAGTACAAGAACTCCTATAGGTCCTTCCATGTAGTCTACTAAATGCATGTTAAAGATTTTGTTCACACAGGAAGCCAAGCATATGGGGATTGGTGCCATGTAGTCCCCTCTTCTTGAGGATAACTTGGCTCCGGGACACTCTCCCTAACAGAACCAACTCAAAACATAAGCCTTGAGTCTCTGCTGTCCTATCGTGGATGGTGGTCTCTAGCCTGGCCTCCCAGATGCCCCTTCCACATTTAACAAGGATGTTTACGCTCCACTAGCACACATACCATCCTTTTTATTTTCTGAAATGTATTTTAACAGCAGGGGAAAAGGACTCTCATTCCCTGAGCCCTGAGTATGTGTCCAGCACTGGGCTAGGCAGTTCCAAGGCCGTGATGATTCCTAATTCTCCTGTCAGTCCTGAGGTGGTCACTCCACAGATCATAGAGAAAGGCGGGGTGGAATCCTGGTGAGTCTTCAAATGTCAGGTCCACGGTCTTTGCATCCACAGATGTTGTGAGCCTGAAGATAAACTTGGCCTACTCCAGCTTTGGAGGAGGCAGGTTTTGTTTCCTTCAGGAGGAGAGCAGAAATCAGTGCCCCTACCCTTTCTTCCCAGTAGCGCCAAGGGGACCCGCAGGTCTCCGCAGAGGGGGCGGCCTCCCCAGGGCAGGGCAGGACAAGGGGCAGGGGCCGGGCCTGGCCGGCCGGGGAGCTGAGATCACAGAGTCCCGCTAGGCCCTGCTTTTCCAGGGAGGAGAACTGTCCTCATCCCCGGCCCCCTGGGTCTCCACGCAGCCCGAGATGCGGAAGGCCAGCGAGGGGTGCGGGAAGGCCATTGAGGGATACTGGAAGGCCAGCGAGGGCGAGAGACGCGGCGGGGCGGGGCGGGGCGTCCGGTGCGCGGCTCCGGCTCCGCGATGCGGGGCGGGCGGGCCACGTGACCCCAAGGAGGCGGAGACCGGGTGGGGGGACCGGCGGCTCGGGAGGGCGGGAGGGGGCGACGGAGCCACTGAGGAGCTGCTTGGTGGCCGCGGCCGCCGCCGCCAACGTCTGCCGCCGCCGCCCGTCACCGCGGGAGAGGCGGCCCCGCCGTCCGCGCCACCAGCCTGGGCAGCCGGCCCCTCGCCTCCGGGCCCGGTGAGTGAGCGGCCCCCTCGCCGCGGCGAGCCCCCTGCGCGACCCCCGCGACCCGCGGGCCCCAGGACCGGGTGGTCGGCTCTCACCGGAGTGGGGGCGGGAACAGGGCGCGGAGGCGGCGGGCGCCCTCGGGGCGGGGGGGGTCCCTGGGGAGGAAGCGGCGGGCCGGGGTCTCTCCGCCCCCGGCCCAGAACAGGGCCCGCAGCCCGCGGCCGTGGGAAGTGGGCTCGGCCCGGCGCGGTGGAGCAGGAGACCGGGCGGGAGCAGCGTCCGGCCGCGGGTCCTGGGCGCGCTGGGCCCGGCGGTGCCCCTCGCCTGGCCCTGAGCCCGGGGAAAGGAATCGATGAAGGGGAGGGCGGGGGCTATGTCTGCGCCTTTACCTGAGCGCAAACTCTTCAAAGGCTGAGCCCGGAGCCCGGACCAGGCCGGCGGCTCCCCGAGGGGCACCTGTCCCCGGAGAGCGGTGACTCATCGGGGAGGGCGAGGGGGACGTGGCGGGAGAAGCGTCCCCGGAAGCCCCTCCGAGAGCGGGCAGCCCAGACAGGGGACTGTCCCCTCCGCTGCTTCACCCACCCCAAAGCATACCAGCCTCCCACGAATCCGGAGGGCTCGGCCAGCGCAGCGTGGCCACTCGGAGGCAGCCCGGAGCCTCCCCTCCCTCTTGTCACCCGCCCGCCAAGTGCGTTTTGTGTTGTGATTGAAGAGGAAGCGACGGGGAACTCGGCGGGAGACGCGGAGAGGCGAGGGCGGGGGCTGTGCGGGATCCTGGCGCTCGTGAGGTCTTGAGCAGAGGGGCTCAGGGGAACCGACTCTGCCGAAGGGATTCTCGCCTGTGTGGCCGGGGAAGTCAGTGGCCGGAGTTGGCCAAGGGCCACAGGATGAACCTCCCCCCACCCCGCCTCGTATGGGGTCGGGAGAGCGCCGGGTCACGTTGGCACCTGGCGGGTCCGGGGCCGCAGAGCAGGCGGTGGGTGGGGCGCTGTCCGCGGTGCTGAACGTCCTCGGAGGCTGGGGCGGCTTACCGCTGGCCAGCGTCCCCTGCAAACAGAAGCTCAAAACCACTAGAGGAGCGACTACAGAAACAGGAAAAAGGTGCCCTGCCTTCCTCAGCTCTCTGCTTCCCGGACTCCACCTGGGACGAGGTACCCTGCCTCCTGGGTGGAAGAGCCAGGCGGGTGTCACCCCAGGACCCAGCTTTGCTAATTTGTGTTTCTGGTTCCTCGGCCTGAGCAGTGAGTCTTCGGTGGGAAGGTGTTGAAAGGCGGTTAAGGATGCTGCTTTGGTGACATTTCTGTAGCTCGGGAGCCACAGACTTGTGAGGCTGCACTAGGCAGAGGTGTCCTAGCTGTGGCTTTTGCTCTCCTCAGCTCCCTCTTCCCCGCCGGAGCTCTAGGCAGCCTGGGTGTTTGTTTCTCTAACTAGTTTTGTTTGTGCTTGTGGTAGAGACAAGAATGAATCACTACATGGTCACACTGGTCTTGAATTCCTGGTCTCAAATGATCCTCCCACCTAGGCCTCCCAAAGTGCTGGGACTACAGGCATGGGCCACAGCCAAGTTTTTATATGATGGGTAAGGGGGGAGAAGGATCCAGCCAATTTGGGGAGCCTAGTTAAGAGAGTACTAAGTGAACACCTGCTGGGAAATACAATCTCATTTAAATATTCTCCATACCTACTAACCCTAAGGATCACACAGATGAGGAAACTAAGATTAGATGCCTTGAATTCAGTCTGCTCAATTCCAAATTCCAAGCCATTTGTATCCCCCTTTTTGGTATCTGGCTTTGAATAGCTGTTACGGGGACTATAGCAAAAGAATGGCAAAGGCTTGTTTTTCTACTCCACACACTCTGCTCTCCCTTCCAGCCCTTCCCTCTGTAATCTGTTCACCCACCCACTGTCACTCACTCCCACCCTCCCAACTGCTTCTCTGCAAGCTGCTCGAGATCCCACTCTTCACACAACTCAAGCTCCAGGATCACAGAGAGAGGTTGGAGGCTACATGGGCAGTCCCTCCGAGAGTGCGGCAGGGGTTCTGGAATCCCACAGAGTGAGAGTCCCCGTGTGCTCTCCTATTTAGAGTTCTACTGTCGAATCTTAGACTTGTAATGACTCTAAAGGTCATTCGGCATCATTGTCTTACAAGAACTGGGGAACCAGAAGATGCCATCAGCCTAAGTCACATCCTTGAAAACTTAGGATTAGACCCCAGCTGACGGATTCCAGGCTGCTCCCTTCCCACTGCGCCACCAGGGTGCCTGACACACTCTTCCATGCTGGCTCCTTTGACAAGAGCATCAGCGTTCATGAACTATATTCCGTAATAGGCCACAGATACAAACAACAGCCAGGCTCCCTGGCTGCTTCTCCTTCCTGCTCCTCCCCTCTGGTCCCACCATTTCAGTGCCGTCTGACCCAGCACAACTACGGGTTATGACCCTCTTCCTCCCTAACAGTCTTCTCTGCGGCAGCAATTCACAAAAGAAAATGGTGGACTGGAATATGGAATTTCCCAGTTTGCTCTTATGTGGCCTATGTTTCCTCTTCTATGACATATTCCCTCCACCCCCCAAAATTTCCCAAAGTTGATCCCCCTAAGCAGCTTCTCACATTCTCCTAGGGGCTTAGAAGAGCGCTACAAAGATCTAGGCCTAAATAATGTCCTTACAAGGGCTACAATGTATAAGTTGCTCACCACATGGCAGGCACTGTGGTGAGCTCTTTCACTGATCATTTGGTTGGCTCTTCACAATTCTGTGCAGTGGTAGCTCCACTAGAAATGGTCCCAAGGTTCCAGTTCACTCTAACGCACAGCAGAACCTGATGTCTGTTCACATCTTCTTGCTGTTCTCCAGCCTACAGTGGAATTTCATCTTCATTAATTGGATTTATGTATTGGATTGATAGTTTTCTCCTGTTCCAACATGGAGACTTTAGAAATTCAGATTAAATTCAAACAGCATTGTTTTGTTCTCTTATCTCTTAATATACAACACATTCTCCTCATTTCTTCTCCCTTATTTAAATATCCACATAGGCCTTCTTATTGCTAATGCCGACATCCTACTCCAAGCTTCCTCCAGAGCCAGATAAGGCACATCTCATAATTAAATACTCAACTTCTGGATATTGCTGATGGGGTGCCCTGGGCCCTGTGAACCAGAAGTCAAACTCTCCAGAACTGCCTGGCAGTCACCAGCCACATGTAGCTATTTACATTTAAATTTTAATTAAACTATAGAAAATTTAAAATTCAGCCTCTCAGCTCTGTGCGTGTAGCTCAGCCGTTAGGGCACTAGCCACATACACCAGAGCTGGAGGGTTCGAATCCAGCCTAGGCCTGCCAAACAACTATAACAACAACAACCAAAACATAGCTGGGCTTTGTGCTGCACGCCTGTAGTCCTGGCTACTTGGAAGGCTGAGGCAAGAGCATCACTTAAGCCCAAAAGTTTGAGGTTGCTGTGAACTGTGATACTACAGCACTCTACCAAGGGTGACAGCTTAAGACTCAAAAAAAAAAAAATTCAGCCTTTCTGTCACCCTCATCGTATTTAGCTAATGGCTACTAGATACGCATTGCACAGTGTACACAGGGACAGTTGTCACCACTGCATCACTATGGGACCATGCTGCATCCCCACAGCAACCAGAACAGGGAATTGGGAAGAAAGAAGGAAGGGCCTATTCTCCCTTGAATTTTCTTCTAAGAAAGAAAAAAAGCCATATATGCCTAGTACATCCCAGCAGCCCACAGAGGCCCAGGACAGTCGGGGTAGCAAGGAGGGCTCCCATCTCAGGTCCTGTGTGAGGAGCTGGCAGCTTCAGGAGTCTGTGTCTCTTGGATTCCACCTTACTATGAAGTAAAACCTTCCATGAATGAGATTTGTTGTTTTCCCGAATTTCAACTTAGAAATAACCTGAAAGTTCTTCTTCAGAATTCAAGTTTGCACATCACACATTTGTGCGGTAACACCTTCGTGTACCTAGTCTTAGTAAGTGCAGTACAATAAACATGGAATGAATGTAAGGCTCTGTAGTACCCCTGCCACTTATAACTTGGTGCTATCACTCGGCCCTTTAGAGCCTCACTCCTTCACTGGCAAACCTTTGAGAACTGCCACAACTATTTCAAAGCACTTCTGTGAAAGTAGAAGTGTGGGCACGTGACGTAGTTTGTAAGGAGCATGGCTGGACCTGCAGTGCTCGATCATTTCATAGACACACGGCAGAGTCAGTACACACACAGGGTAGTTCAAGCTGAACACTTCTCTGAATGTCTGAATGTTTTCGATCCTGCTGTGAGTGCATT
Source organism: Galago senegalensis (assembly GCA_963575145.1). Taxonomy (NCBI): domain Eukaryota; kingdom Metazoa; phylum Chordata; class Mammalia; order Primates; family Galagidae; genus Galago; species Galago senegalensis. The sequence goes on from CAUYTI010128686.1 coordinate 25,501, forward strand.
TTGCAGTTGCTGTCATGTATTACACTGAGGAATGGAATGTCAAGGAAAAGCGTTTGGGGTTGTTGAGGTTTCTGGTTGATGGGATCCTAGAATTGAAACAGTGTGCATTCTTTGTGGTTTAGTGTATCTGGCCCTGAATGTTTCCTTCTCAGGAGTAAAATTAAGTAGAAGGTCTCAGTGGTTTAAAATAGCTTTTACCTTTTAACTCATAGTTTTGAATTAATTGTCAACAATTATCCTATTGTGGTAATAGCAGAGATAGCCAAAAAACATATTATGGATACTCCTCAGGATGAGTGGGTAAGAAAGAAAATTTAAAAGAAATATTTTTACTGATTACTATTTAAAATGAGCTTCTGCCCATTTTCATAAATCAATGAGAATAAGATTAATTCTATATCATGCATTGGTTAACTAAATTCTTGAGGTTGCATTAGAGATTCCAACCTTAACTAAGAAGTATTTATACCATTCATTGCCTAAGACAGACTCTGCTGGGGTCAGGAGCAGAGCTGTGATCACCTGGCTGACATCTACTGCCCACCTGTCTTTGGTCACCTATCCCTGCACCATGATCTGTGGTGTTCAGGCCTCACCTAGGAGAGCCTTTTCAATGCAGCTGTAACCTTCTGTAATAGTTCACCATTTTGGTACTTTTTCTGTTTTTCTCCTATAACACAAAAACTAACACAAAGCTCAAACATTGTACAAAATGTGGCTGCACATGAAGCTATTTCAACAGATTATTCTTAACTATATCTACTGTGATTGTCACTCATCCTGCAGCTCAGTGATTACCAAAGCCCTGGAGAGGTCAGGCTGAGAATGGCCAAGAGCACTAGATTTTACCCTGATTCCAGAGTCTCTGCCAGGCCTCTCCTTTTCTGGGAGCAAGATCCTCTATGAGAGGAGCAGCAGAGACCATGCTCCAAGCCCCTGCTGCTGATCAAGCCTGACATTCTCAGGCCTCTGTTGCCCATGGAATTATATTACTGAAGGGAAAAGTAGTGGTACTGTCACCTCTGGCCTCTGGCAGGTCATGCTAGCTTTAATAATAAACATCTTTTGATGGGAGTAAGGCTTATTCACTTTGTGGGGCTTATACCTTAGAAAGGCCTGGATTTTGAAAAGAGGAAAATGCCATTTCCTGGGAGCTGAAAAGAGTTTAATTTTCTCTGTCTGTAGCTTAAAAGACTTCCTTGATTTTATATGCCAAGAAATAAAGAGAACTGGCAATGTAGCTTTGAAACTTATCCTTATAGCATGTGATCATCTATTTAACCAGTGACGTAATTGAGGAGTGTCCTATATTGGCACAGAAACGCCGTGTTGAAGGGTGTCTGGAGCTCCTGTCGCCTGGCACACAGTACTCAGTACGTGTTTGTTGAATTCAGGCCATTATTCCAGGTCAGTTCCTGCCACACACTCATCTTGCCAGCCCTGTCCACCAAAAAAATGACTAATCTTTATGGCATTTTCCTTTAGCAAATCCAGCAGGGAGAAACACAGGACATCAGATCTCACCCTAACAACCACACGCATAGGCTTGTGATGGGCGAGACAGACTGGTCCTGAGAATTGTGTCCCTCTGCTGTCCTCAGAGAACAAGGGACACATCAGCCCCAGCTCTTGCATTTCACTGTGATGAGGCAACTTCACAAACTCAAAGCATAAACAGAGTCTGTGTGCTTTTCCACTTTTACCTTAAAGAAATACTTGTTATATCCTTGGGAAAATATTGAGTTGACCTTTCTGACTGTGGCAGGCAATTGCCACCGTTCCTGAATTCAGAAGCTTATCACAGCATGAAAGCACGTGTGTTAATTTGAGGGGAATTGGTGATGTCACAGTCTGACAGTTCAGAGAATATTATTCCTTTTCCAGAAATAACTGGGCATCCCCTTAAAAGCTTTAACAGGTGATTATTGATAAAAGTAAAAGAAAAACAGATCATGCCATCCTAGCCTATCAATAAGCACATGCCTAGAATTAACTGATTCTCATTTGCCAAAGGCAAAATATTCCAACCCAATAAACTGTCCTACAAATGCAAGCTGTTTCCATGACCTCTCCACTTTTTTTTTTTTTTTTTTGAGACAGAGTCTCACCATGTCGCCCTCAGTAGAGTGCTGTGGCGTCACAGCTTATAGCAACCTCAGACTCTTGGGTTTAGGTGATTCTCTTGCCTCAGCCTCCCAAGTAGCTGGGACAACGCCTGGCTATTTTTTTGTTGCAGTTTGGCCAGGACTGGGTTTGAACCCCCCACGCTTGGTATATGGGGCCAGCGTCCTACCCACTGAGCTACAGGCACCACCCCAACCTCTTCACTTTTTAATTTTTTTCATTTGTTTGTTGCTTTATATAATCAGTAAGTAAAAACAATTACACTCAGATGTTTGAAGTTCTGATGACAAGATGGTCTTCATAATTGGAAAGACTTATTTATTTGAGATTATATCTATATAAAATATTATGCCAATATTTTGTAACGATAACATACTGAACACTATCACTTCTCAGAGAAATTGATGCTGAGATTGTCACCTGAGTTAATGGCAGTGGTATAAGTAAGATTTGAGTCACTCTCAACTCACCTCTCTGTGTCTTTTGTGTCATTTGTTTGTTGTTTGTTTATTTGTTTGTTTTAGAGATAAGGTCTTGCCCTGTTGCCTAGGCTGGAGTACAGCACAGTCATAACTCACTCTAGCCTCCAACTTCTGGACTCAGGCAATCCTCCTACCTCAGCCTCCCAAGTAGATGGGGGTGCATGCCACAATGCCCAGATAACTTTTTAATTTTTTATAGAAAGGTAAATCTTACTGTGTGGCCTGCGTGGTCTCTGACTCCTGGCCTCAAGTAATCCTCCCACCTCAGCTTCCCCGAGTTCTGAGATTATAGGCATAAGCCACCATGTGTGGCCTCTGTGCATCTTTTAACATCATTCATTTCACCATTAGTCATGAAAACTTGTTTAGTCGATGAGTTTAATTGCTTCCCCAAAACTTTTATCAGAACTTATAGGAGTAGCAACGTGGATATACTTAGATTCAGATTATTTCCCTTGAAACCTTGAAATGACCTTAATGATAGTTAACAGGTCCATGGGTGACACTGAGAGCCAGAGGAAGGATTCAGAGCCCCAGAGTCCTTGTTGCAAAAATCTGGGCAAGCGTTTAATACTCTGACCTTCTTTATATTCATCTCTAAAACAAGATGTTTGGATTAAATATTATTCTGGGCCCTACAAGCTAAAACCTTCTATGGTTCTATGAAATAGGACTAAGGGCTTGGATCATCTATACTCTGACTTGAAAAGCCCAAAGAATTAAAAACAAATCAAGATTCTTATTTTTACCTCCTTTCATACTGGAATCTCTGAACTTCATGCTAGTACTCTCCCTGGTAACAATAGATATTGATAGCTAATATTTATTTACATTTACTTATGACCCTATAAGGTTGGTAATGTCATAAAACCCATTTTACAGATGAGAAACTCGAGTCCTAAAGTACTTAAATAACCCTGCCCAAATTCACATAGCTAACAAGTTGCTGTTGTGCTAAACCACATCCATGAGAGCCAGGAGCCTCTCAGACAACTGAGTGTATTATCTGCCAACCATCCGCCACAGGGCCCGACTGTGGTCTGCAGACCACTCTCCACAGGACCCTGCCATGGTCTGCAGACCACTCTCCACAAGGCCCCACTGTGGTCTGCAGACCACTCTCC
>CAUYTI010128687.1:0-15108 GCA_963575145.1 Galago senegalensis
CCAAACAACAATGATGGCTGCAACCAAAAAATGGCCAGGCGTTGTGGCGGGCGCCTGTGGTCCCAGCTACTTGGGAGGCTGAGGCAGGAGACTCGCTTGAGCCCAGGAGTTGGAGGTTGCTGTGAGTGTGATGCCATGGCATTCTACCCAGGGGGATAGCTTGAGGCTCCGTCTCAAAAAAAAAAAAAATCTTTCAAAGGCTTGCCCATTGCTTGCCTTGAATAAAGTCCAAGCCCTTTGATATAGCTTATGGAGCCCCTAGGATCTTGCTTCTGGTTAGGTATGTTGGGCATGTTATTTAGATCCCAGCTCTTCCATCAGCTCTGCAACTCCAGCAATTTAGATGTAAACTGGACGTAAAGATAGTTGTAAGGATTAAATGACATAGTTTTCATTTTTTTTTTAAGAGACAGAGTATCACTTTTGTCACCCTCGGTAGAGTGCTATGGCATCACAGCTCACAGCAACCTGCAGCTCTTGGGCTTAGGGGATTCTCTTGCCTCAGCCTCCCGAGTAGCTCAGACTACAGGCACCCGCCACAATGGCTGGCTATTTTTTTGTTGCAGTTTGGCAAGGGCCGGGTTTGAACCCACCACCCTCTGTATATGGGGCCTGCGCCCTACTCATTGAGTCAGAGGCGCCCAAATGACACAGTTTTCAAATAAATGTTAGTTATTCTTTTATATTACGATTAACATCCTTATTCATATGTCTTTGGAAATAGTACTATCATTTCCTTAAGACTAATTCCTAAAGTAGAATTGCTGGGTATGCATTTTTAAAGACTTCTGAGAACATACTGCCAAATTACCCACCTGAAAAGTTATGCCAGTTTATGCTCTGACCAGTGGTATTGAGAGTCTGTTTCTCCACACTTGACTCAGTTGTGAGAATGCCAATTTTTTAAATAATTGCCAAATTCAAAAATGAAAAATCATCTAGTTGTATGTAATTTATTGTGTCTGTTTACATATCTGCCAAAGAAAGATCAGATATACCCTGATAACACAGACACTGGTAACACAGGGTAATTATTATTTACTCTTTATTGGTTATACATTTTAAATTCCTTAAAAGGGACCTTAGGAATGAACATGTATTTGTGTCATTGAATTCAATTGAATTTAACAATTAACTCTTATTAAACTTTTAAGGTCAATACTTAGTCAGTTCTTTGTAAACCTTTCCACGAGAAGCTAGGAGTTGGGAGACCTGTTTATAACCTCACTTTAGTCTCTAACTAGCTGTGTAACCTTGGGCAAGCCACTTAACTCTCTCTGGATCTTCACTTTCTTAAAGGTTCATACCAGGTAATGTCTGGGATACATGCTCATTCTCACATTACACAGGTAAATTTTTTCTTTCATGTAGTTCCTTCAGTGGCAAACTTGTGTAATATCCTATTCTGCTGCAAATATCACCCTTCTCCAACAGTGTCCTCTCTTTGAGGCAGAACTTGCTTCTCCCCAAAACTATAATTTGTTTGGACAGTATTATGAACTAAGATGACAGCAGCAGCAACTATCCAAAAAGCATAGGCAAGACTTAAATGTGAAGTGGGTTGTAGTCACATTTTAGACAAAATCCTTTTAAACAGCAGCAACAGCCTGACTTGTAAAGAGTTGTGTTCCCAGAGCCAAAGGGAGGCCAACAGGGCTTAAAAGTATAACACAAGGGTAGGGAGGAAGGAGTCAGACTTCCTAGGAACTTATGGTGTGTGGTAAGGAGTTTGGGTTCTTTTCTAAAAGATTTAAGCAGGCTAGTACATGACCTCATTTACAAAGAGGATATTGACAAGTGAGTATAATAGTTTAGCTTTTTTGTTTTTTGGAGACAGAGTCTTAGTATGTTATCCCAGACTAGAGTGCTATGGCATTAGCCTAGCTCATAACAACTTCAAACTCCTGGGTCCAACTGATTCTCCTGTCTCGGCCTCCCAAGTGGTTGGGACTACAGCTACCTGCCACAATGCCTGACTAATTTTTATATTTTTAGTAGAAGACAGGGTCTCACTCTTGCTCAGGCTGATCTCAAACTCCTGAACTCAAGGGATCCTCCTACCTTGGCTGCCCAGAGTGCTAGAATTACAGGTGTGAGCCACTATGCTTGGTCCTGTATCTCTTAAATTTAACTTCATACCTAATTGATAAATACCAATCTCTATTACTACTTGATAGGTCACCGTTTTCTCACCTGAACACACCTTATTCATTATGCAGTCCACCTTCACGTGTTTGTTCATGATGTTTTCCCTCTGGAATAATCTCCCCATGGACTTCTTTTTTTTTTTTTTTCCAGTTTTTGGCTGGGGCTGGGTTTGAACCCACCACCTCTGGCATATGGGGCTGGCACCCTACTCCTTTGAGCCACAGGCGCTGCCCCCCATTAACTTTTTTACCCAGACTAAATCTTAACTATCCTTCAAAGATAAGGTTAAAACTCTTAAGGTACCTCCCCTGACACTTTTAGCCTACATTGCTCCTTTTCTCCCTTAGATTCTTTTAAACTAATATTGTATACTACCCAATCATTCATTTAACTTTTGTCACTCTGTCACTCAAGCTCGAGTGCTGTGGCATCAGCCTAGCTCACAGCAAACTCAAACTCCTGTGTTCAAACTATCCTCCTACCTCAATCTCCCGAGTAGCTGGGACAACAGGCATCTGCCATACTGGGCTAATTTCTCTCTCTCTTTTTTTTTTTTTGAGAGAGATGGGGTCTCACTCTTGCTTAGGATTGTCTTAAAACTCCTAAGCTCAAGTGATCCTCCTGTCTTGTCCTCCCTGAGTGCTGGGATTATAGGTGTAAGCCACCACACCTGGCCCCTCATTTAGTTTTTAATTAGCTTTAATCTGTATCTTATTTCTCTAATTAGATGAAATACACTGAGGAGCCTCCCGTAATAGCAATCATAGTACTACCATATGCATACATCAAACAAATTTCATTGTATAAATGAAGATAGGAGCTGGCTGGGTGGAGTGGCTCATGCCTGTAATCCTAGCACTCTGGGAGGCCGAGGTGGGTGGATCACTTGAGCTCAGGAGTTACAGACCACCCTGAGCAAGAGAAAGATCTCATCTCTACTAAAAATAGAAAAGGAAGAAAGGGAAGGAAGGAAGGAAGGAAGGGAAGGAAGGGAAGGAAGGGAAGGAAGGGAGGAAAGAAGGAAAGAAAGAACAAACTAGCCTGGTGTGGCAGTGCAAGCCTGTAGTCCTAGCTACTTGGGGCAAGAGGATCTGAGGCAAGAGGATCTCTTGAGCCCAAGAGTTTGAGGTTGCTGTGAGGTATGATGACATCACATCTGTCTTTAAAAAAAAATGATGAAAGGAGGGAAAGGTTTCAAGACTTGTCAGTTAAAGTCAGGCAACTGGAGCTGCAGCATGTAAAGGGAGTATCATCAATTCTCAAATATTTCATGTAGGCAAGCTCCATGCTCTCCACTTCTGGTATAAGACTTGTCTTTTTCTTCCTTCCTAAAAATCCCAACACCTTCAACTAGGCAGATTTGAGATGCAGATCTTTTCTAACTACTTCCTTCAGCCCACTCTAAAAACAGCAGATCTATCTGTGGTTAGATTTTTAGGGATTTACTAGCCCGGCACAAGCAATCCCAGTGAAGCTGCAATAACACGTCTGGCCGCCAGAGGACAGAGAGCGGTGGGAGAAGTCTTCAAGAGGTCAAAGGCACAGGCTGCAAGTTGGTTCTGCATCTGTGGCCTTCAGGCTTCACTTACTGCCAGAAGTGCGTCTCCCTGCCATCTCCAAATAGGCTCATTTTCCTTTTCTAAAAAATGGGTCAGCCGTTCCCAGAGGCTAACCCTATAATACTAACCTTATATGATTCCCAATCATAACGAATACATTTTAGCTGCAGGATTTAAAGGCAGAAAAGTAGCAACAGAGATGTTATTATCTTTCTAACCCACCCAGAACTTGCTTCTCAGTTCTTTTGCCAATTAAAAAAAAAAAGTCCTTTAGTCAGTGTCCACATGGCTATCCCACAATGAACAGTGCCTTTAGGGGTCAGTGTCCCAGTACGGTACATTGCAAATGGAATATTTCACAAGTTAGATTATTCCTACACATAAATTCTGGCTCACGGAGTACACTCGCAGTGTGCTTTTCCATCATTAATCACATCTTTATGTGATATCCACGTGAGTACTTCTCAGTTGAAGGCAGCTTCACGCTCAAATGCTCAAAGAACACTGGAATAAAGCTCCGATTGTCCTATTTAGCGATTCCAAGTCCTGGTTTGTCACCACCTCAGGTCTCTAGTTTTCCAAAGAGCATGAAGTTGACTCAAAACAAAGCTATTTTAATGAATTCAAATTTTTAAAAAACGAGGGAGGTAGAGTTAACTCAGGACGGTTCTTGCACCTCTCAAGAGGGCAGTGTCTGATTTAAAGATGATTCTGTGCTGCCCCATGTAGAAAAGTTTCGAAAAGAATTCTAAGGCTGCTCGTACTCATATGTGTAAATATAAGCACAGTAGTTTAGAAACATTCATGTGCAAGCTTTTCAACCACAAACACAGTGATAGCTGAATGCCCAACAACCCTTCCGTGATTTTTCTTAAAGTACCTGTAACTTCTCCCCTAAGAGGCAGCCCTGCATTTTGGATTCGTCAGACGTTTGTTTCACAGAGCGATGGTAACTCTCTCAAAGCAGTGTTTGCTTTTCTTTACGTCGGTGAGGCGGCTGGAAACAGCCCAAGGAGGAGGGAAAGGCTCTGCGTCTGGGTGGGGGCAAAAATCCTTCAGTACCTGCTGGGGCGCAGCACTGCGGACGCGCGGGTCCCGGGCGGACACCCCTGCCGGAACGGAGGGCGCGAACCCGGGGGGCGCGCGCGGACGCCGGAGGAGGAGGAGGGGGGGGAGCCGCGGGGCCGCCTCCGCCCGCAGCCGCAGCCCCGGCTCCTCCCAGCGGCGCCCGCGGAACCTGCCTCCGAGTCGCCCAGCTCGGTTAGGGAACGTGACCTGACCCCTCCCCGCGCTGCCGAAACGAGGCGCGGAGCCGCGCTCCGGGCTGCGGCGGCCCCGGGATGGGAGGGCGGGCGCGCGGCCCCGCCCGGCGCCCACCGCCCACCGCCCTGCCCTCGCCTGTCTCCTCCTTTCCCCCGGGCTCTGCTGAGTTCATTCACTGGGATTGGTTTCAAGTGACGCCATCTCTTTATTTTTAAACCAATGACCTCATCCGCGCTTGAAGTTTCCTGACCAGCGACTCTTTCTCTTTCCCCCAACCCCCCACCCCACCCCCCTGCCTTTCCCCCTCTTTTTGTGTACCAGTTCTTGGGGGGCTTTAATCAGTTTTTTTTAAAACAATTATCACGTCTTCCTCCCCTTCCCCTTTCACCACGTGGGCCCTCACCTTTACCTCTCCAAGTTCTTCACCCCTTTCGACATTTTTTTTTTTGAAAGCTGATGGGGGGGAGGGTGGAAAAGAAAGAGTGAAGAAAAGTTGCAAACGTCTCCTCTCCTCCTAAGCCTCCCGCCCCCTCCCACTCCTCAGAGAAGGAGAAGATAATATAGAGAAAAGAAGAAGAGGAGGAGGACCGAGCGACGGGACGGGACGCGAGCGGGAGCGCAGCCGCCCTCCGGGCTCCGCGGCGGCGCCTCCAGCCCGGGAGGCGACGCGGGCCCGAGAGGAGACGCCGTGACAACTTTCGTTTCCCTCTGAGGGAGCCGCGGGGTGGGCAGCCCCCAAAGTAAGTGGCCTGGCGCGCCGCGCGGGGTGTGCGGGCGGGAGGCAGTGGGGATCAGGGTGCCCGGCCGCGTGGACGCCCCGCGGCGCACCCCGACTTCGGGAGCTGAGCTCCCGCGCCGCTGGCTCTGCCTCCCCTCGTCTCGGCCACCCTTTCGGGAGTCGGGATGGGGGCGACGGCGGCCCGGAGCCGCGCGAGCGTCGGAAGAGGGGGTGTAGGCCTCTCTGGGGGCGGCTCGAGCTGGAAGGGGGCGTGCGGCCGGACGCGGGGTCACTGTCCGTGCGCGGCCGGGCGCGGGGTCCCAGTCCGTGCACCCCCGGCCGCGCCGCGGTGCCGAGAGCGGGCGCGGGCTCGGGCTTGGCCCGTCTCGCCACGAGACGCGGCACCTTCGCGGGCGAAGCTGCTCACTTCCAGGCGCGGCTATTACACAACCCGCCTGCCAACTGGGGCCCCGGCCTGACTGTTCCCATTATCCCAAATTCGCCTTTGGGGTAAGCTGCGCGGCCACCTGGGTGGTGACGGTGCTGCTTTCTTCAACCAGCCAACCCCCCACCCGCCCCCAAACCACGCAAAACAAAACTTAGTTTTCCTGCAGGAGCTCAGGTCTTGGTGTTGCGGGACCCGGTGCGCTAGTGACTTATTTACATTAGCTGTAAAACGTGAGAAACCCGGAGGCCCAGCAAGACAACTGAGGGTCTGTGTCATGTGTAGCTTCAGTGTAATAAAACACCACGGCAGAAAATATTTATGCAAAACCTAAGTTTTCAGATTCTGGGTTATTTTCCTAAAGAAAACCGGTAAAGAACCTGAGACAACACAAGTAGAACTGAAAATGAATGGATACTGGAGAACCCTAAAGTTTAGGAAACGTCATGTGCCCAGATCCTTGGTGTTTTGAGTGTCTCAATTGTTCGGAGAAAGCAACCTCTCACCAGCCTGTGAAGAATAAGTAAGGTGGGGAGGAAAAACCTGTTGCATAATCTAATTTGCCGTGGGGTTTGCAGTGCCGGCCCCTTGAACCTAGGGGAAGTGAGTTAAGCAGGCAGGGTTTTAAAACTCTGTGAAGTTTTTATTTACCCAGTGCTCCGGCTGCCACTTCTGCTTTAAAAGGTTATAAGTAAATACTCTGCTCTTACAAGTGAACCAAACCTATCAAACCTGTTTAGAAAATGACCGGGTATGTTTCTTTCTCTTCTTTCTTTTCCGTGTGTGTGAAATTTACCATCCATGAAAGACCTTCTGAATACTTTGTGGGGGACTGTCAGAAAAATGCCTCTTTATGCCACACTTTATGGGCTGATGGAAAGTACATGTAGAAGGCAACTATTTCCTCAGAAGATTTATACTATTTCATCTCCATCAAGAAGAGAGGTTGTTAAGGTAAATTTTTGAAAGAAGAAAAGAATTCTTACTAATTAATTGCTCTTTGCTTTTCCGTGAGAATCACATCTATTGGTATCGGTGGACACAGCTTGGAAGGCTGTAATTAATTGAAGTTTGTAGAGTGTGAAGGCAGCAGGCTGGAAAAGTAAAATGTAAAACTAAGACTATGTGTCTTGGTGTAGGTATTTTAGACAGAATGAGAATAGGCACTGTGAAAGGCTTTTGTTTTTTAAATACAGTTGTGGAATTTACTAAGTTTGAAGACATTGTAGAAGGTTGCTTTAACAAAAATTATTTGGTTGTTATTTAGCATCTGATGTCAAAATTTTGGCTAAATAACACCCACCCAGGAGTTCGGGTTTAGGTATAATAATTTGCACTTATCAAAGATCCACATGGAGGGGAAATTAGAAATGTTCTTTTTGAAGAAGAGAGTAATGTGAAGAGTATATTAAATTGGTTCAAGCACCATAAATCTATATTCAAATGCAAAAAAATGTGTAGACTGTGGTAATATGTAAAGATTTTTAGTTTTTAGCTCGAGCATATCAGCAACTCAAAGTAAAATATCTGATTTAGCTTAAATTGTACTTATTTTACGTTCATGTTTCAGATAGTGCATAGTTATGGAAGGAGCTAGGAACAGAGCTGCAGGATCTTCCAGTTTTGTTCCTTTTTCTATTTGGGGAGTTCTTTTCCCTTGCTTCAGTTTGGTGAAGGTAATTGAGTACATGTAAAATTGGGGGTTAGGGGCCTGTTTGGCCAAAAGCTTAATGGCAGTTACCTGAGAAGAGGGCAAAAGAGAAAACCCTATTGAAAACCCAGTTCCTTTCCTTTTTCCTATACATTTTAAAGATTTGTGGCATAGTTGGGAGTGGAAATGAGGCCAAGATCAGGGTTTAACAATAAGTTTAAGAAGATAGATGAGTTTAGGCTAGGACCAGGGAAGAGCCAGGACTGATGCATGCGTTTGTTTTGATGCTTTATGTGATTATATTAGACATTTAATTAGAATTTTTAACATATAGACTTAATATATTGATGAAGCTGATGTATACAGTTGTCTAATATTAAAATTTTTCTAGTTTCAAGTAATCATGAACTCCTAGTACATATATACTTTGCTAGAATTACCAATGTAGTTTATCTGGAACCCCAAGTTTTCCCATAGTATGTGACAAAAACAGTTTTCTATCCTTTGATATTTGAACAAAAATTTTTACTGGACATTTGTTTTTAAAATGCTTTCATGTTCACGATATCAGGTTCATTTAAAAAATGCTTCGCATTCTCAAGCAAAAGATACTTTAGACTGAAGAAGTAGGTTAGTACAGGGTAAATTGATCTGGATCAGAATCCCAAGAGAAGGAGGAGATAACTTAGAGGAAACAGAAATCAGATTTTAATAACAGATTTCATCAGATTGAAGGAACCAGTTAAAAAGACTTCATAGGAAAAACTACAGTTGATGCTTGGTTGACTTTTGAAAAAAGTAATATCGAATTTTAAAACCAAGACAGATATTCTCCATTATAAAAGAAAATCTTACTAATGTTGGATTAAACGAAAACATAATGAAGAAAGTAAATCTTGTCCAAAGCTACACATGATATGTTTCAAACCCAGATGTCAGGTTTTTTTCTGATTTTCTTGTGTTGTAGATAATCTGTTATTTTTATAACATTTCATTAGCTGAGGTGATTAAGGGTTGGCTGTGTGAAGGGCGTTTCATAAAGGATTGGGTGAATTTAAAGAAGCAGGCTCAGGCTTTAAGAACTGGCCGTTTTTATACACAGAATGATTGAGACAGAGAGTTAGAAATTTAATCAAATAAATGACTGGAGGAAATAAGAGTGGCTCAAAAGAAGGGTCTAAAAACAGATTACTGAGGACAGGTACAAAGAAATAATAAGAGCTTGCCAGGAGTGTGATCAGTAAAGAAGGAAATGGGATATATCTTGGCAAGAAAGAAAAAAGGCATAAATGGAAAAATACCCTTCCATACCTCAGCAACAAGAAGAGAGCAATGAAATTTCACCCCTTTCTTGATTGAGGTTAGAAACTTCTTTATAGATATCACCAAAAAGTCTCTAGTTTGTTTTTTTTTTTTAATTACACAGAAAAATTTAATCTTGGGAGAGGGGAATGGATAAAGTAAATTATCAACATAAATTATGATTACATATGAATATAAAACTTTGAATTGCCATAGATCAAGTAAAAGGGAACAGACTACAATTTCATGGCCTTTTGCATTATTTGGAAGGAAGGGACAAGTTATAAGAAGTTGAAATTGTTAACTGGATTAACAGAATTTCTACGTTAACTACAGACATAATCAAGGAAAACGTTTATTAATGTATACTATTTACAAGTCTTGAGGTGGCTACCAAAAGTTGGAGACTTGGGCCCATGCCCTTAAGGAGAACAGGATTATAAGAATTTTAAGGGAGATATGTACATATGTAAAGCTATCAGGCAGCAGGTAAGTGCCAGATTCAGGTTATAAGGGAGAAGAAACCTTGGAGAGGTAATCTTCATAGAGATAACAGGATTTGACCCTGACCTTACAGGTCTCAGTTAACATGTGTATAGTGGAAAGGAAGTGGGGGAAGTTCACCCAGGGGGAAGCTATTCACCCATTTCTTCATTCAGCAGATTTATGTTGAGCCTTTACTAAGCGCCAGATACTAGCTTTACAGTAGAATATAAGATAGAGTTTTTGCTCTTGTGGAATTTATAGTCTAGTGGGAGAAGGCGGAAGGACAAAAAGGACAAAAAGAAGGCACATAAACAAGTAAACAGTGCATGAAAAGTCTGCTGTCAGTAATAAGTAGTGAAGGTAATGATCAGGGTCAAGGAAACTGTAGAGGGCTAGGGTCCCACTTATTCTGTGAATAACCTATTTTGCCTGTAATATTCTGATGAATACTGTTAATTTTATAACTTTTAATATTGATGTACAGTCCAAACCAATTTGAACAGAATTCTACACATTAACTTTACCCAGCTTTTTAAAAAAGAAACCTATGACTTTTTCTTTAGGTTGAAGCATGCAAACTTTGATATTTTTGTTGTTGTTGTTGCAGTTTTTGGCTGGGGCTAGGTTTGAACCCACCACCTCTGGCATATGGGGCTGATGCCCTACTCCTTTGAGCCACAGGCACCACCTCCGCAAACTTTGATTTTTTTAAGAGAATTTCTTATTAATAGTTTATCCATAGTTCTTTTGCTGCCATTTGCTCAGAATCTTATGTTTTTTGCAGTGAGGTTGATAGCGTTGTTTTCTGTTTCTTTAAGGTTTTATGTGTTGAGTTATTTTCTTAGGTTAGATTGTTCATTAGGAACCATAATCATGATAGTGTTATCAAGTGCAGCTAAATTACAAGAATAGTTTGTTTTGATGGTACAGAGCAGACAAAAGAAAAGATCTACCATGTAAGTATGCTATTGGGTAGTGTGTGGTGGTATGCACCTGTAGTCCCAGGAGGCTGAGGCAGGAGGGTCACTAGAGCCCAGTTTGAATCTAGCCTGGACAACATCATGAGACCTTATCTCTGAAGAAAATAAAAATAAAAAGGGACTAAATCGACAAAAAAAATATATATAAGTAAGCTACTGGGCTTGAATACCAATACATAAAATAGGGGGAGGAATAACACCTGTCTAGGTCTTGTCTGCCTGGTGCAAGAATCAAATGACAAATTTGGACTGTTTTCTGCTCATTATGCTTAACTATGTCTCCTTAAAGATTAGTATTGGGATTTGCAGTGGTGTAGAGATTTGTAGTAGCCTCACTGAAAATGTTTCAAACTTAAAATTTTTCCATTATGACAAATAGTAAAAACTTGAAACAAAAATGTTCAGAAATGGGAAGTCTGGATTTTTACCATGGTTATCTGCCTGCCAGATTTGTTTTGTTGAAAATATCCTTCATAGTGTCAACTAAAAACTGCTGTTATCAGGGACTGTTTCGTGTTTTCTGGCATATTTATAAAGTGCTTCTCAAGCTTTCTTTTTATTGTATTTTAAGATAAAGTCTTGCACTGTTACTCAGGCTGCAGTGTATTGGGGTCATCATAGCTCATAGCAACCTCAAACTCCTGGGTTCAAGCTATCTTCCTGCCTCAGCCTCCCAAGTAGCTATGACTACAGGTGTGCACCACCATGCTAGGCCAATTTTTATGTTTTTTTATAGAGACAGGGTCTCACTCTTGCTCAGGCTTTCTTGCACTCCTGGCCTCAAGCAATCCTCCTGCCTCAGCTTCCCAAAGTGCTGGGATAGCAGGGGTAAGTCAGCATACCTGGCCATTCATTCTCAAGCATTCTTTGAGAAATATGTTCTGTCCCTTTCTCCATTCTTTTTGCAGTTTTAAACTTAAAAAAAAAACTTACAGGTGAAATTGAGGTGAAGCATTCCAAAAGGGGTTTATATTAAGCATGTTTTTCTGTAGAACCAAATTCTTTGAAAATTATTCTATATGCAGCTAACCAATTTTCATCTACAGTATACTTGATACAAATCTTTGCAAAATAAAACAATTTTAAGCCAAAGTAGAGGCAAGGCACAGTGGTGTATGCCTGTGGTTGCAGCTACTCAGGAAGCTGAGGCAGGATTGCTTGAGCCCAGGCAGGAGTTTAGATGAGGTAGTGAGAGCTAGGATTGTGCCACTGTACTCCAGCTTGGGTGACAGAGCAAGACCCCCATCTCTTAAAACAACAACAACAAAAACAAGGTAGGAAAATCTTCAGTGTTCTAAACTACATTCAGATTTGTTTTAATGTCTGTGTGGGGGTGGGGTGGGAGCACACTGCAGTTTATAGCAATAAAGATAAATTATAATGGTTTTGCAAAGTAATTAATACTAAATATATTCATTCTTCCCCTTAAAATAAATGGGGAAAGGCCTGTGTAGAGAAGTATATGCTACTTGTTATGTGCCTTGCATACCAGTCTTTAAAATACATAGCTCATATCCTAGGGTAGTGCCTAGTAGAGCCACCTGTTGACAGATGTTTACTGAATAATTTACATTAATTCTCACAACTGTTATAGAACTTCCATTATAGCTCTAGGTTAGAGTACTGGTTTTTGAGCTTGAAATTACAACCCGTAGGAGTTGACTTCCAGTCTTGGGCACCTGACTCTTTTGCGCAGTAGGCTTGTACTAGAACCAGGTTCCCAACCTCACCTTCAACTTAGAAGGCTGTGGCTGACTGACCTCATCCTTTCCGAAAGGGTGGGTGGTTGTTTCCTGTTACCTTTTTCCGTTCACAGTTTAACAACTCCTTCCCTCCCTGAGCAGCTGAGCTGTCCTCTCTGGTTACTTCTTAGAATACCCAAGTACCTGTGTTGCCATGCTGACCTATTTTGTAGTGGGTTGATCTGTTGTTTGGTTGGTAGAGAAGCACGTTCCTCAGGAAGATAGTCCTTTGTTTTGTAAACTATACATGGTATATGAAGCATGGTATTATTTCCTCTTTTTTTAAAAAAAAATTATTTCCTCTTCTTAGCTTTAGTTAAAAATCTTGGGTTCACTTGGAAAAGAACTGGTAAGAATGATATTTTGATAATACAGACCAACTAAAAACTCATAAAAACATCTTATTGAGATGGTCAGGAAACTCGAATATCAAATATGTATTAGGTGATAATTAAGAATTGTAACCATATTGCTTTCGGCTATAATAATAGTATTGTGGTTATGCTAAAATATTCTCATCTGTGAAAGATACATATAGAAATATTTATGGGCATAGTAAAATGATGCCTTACATTTGTTTTAAAAAACTTCAGGATAGGCACAAGCATTCAAGTAAGAAATAAAACAATAATAGCAAGTTTTTGAAAATTGTTGACGCTGAGTAATAGGTATGTTAGGGCTTGTTATTTTCTGTACATTTGGAAATGTTCATAATATTGAGTTTAGACATATACTACCGACTATAACTGTATGGGAAGAAACTTAATGCAATAAAATTATGTGGTTAGACCTTTGTGCTAATGTGCTAATCAAAAATCTCCACTTTGTGTTCTTTGTAATCTCTGTTTTTAGTAATAAATTTTCAAGGATACGGAGAATTTCATGGAAACATCATAAGAAGTACTTAAACTTTTAAACTCTGAGAGCTTATAATGGTAATATAACTTGTAGTTCACAAATTCCTTTTCCATAATCTTATTTCTCTTATCCTCAGAACAAGACAGAAGTTGTCCATTTTACAGACGAAGAAACTCATGCCTTAGAAAGAGTAGGTAATCTATTCAAATCCCAAAGCAAATAAGAAATCATGCTGGGACTGGAGTCAAGTTCTTCTGATTTGTATTCAAAGGTGTCCTTTCTCTGATACACATATACTTATAAGCGCTCTCTTTTTTTTTTTTTTTGACACAGAGCCTCAAGCTGTCCCCCTGGGTAGTGTGCCATGGCATCACGCTCACAGCAACCTCCAACTCCTGGGCTCAAGCGAGTCTACTGCCTCAGCCTCCCAAGTAGCTGGGACCACAGGCGCCCGCCACAACACCTGGCCATTTTTTGGTTGCAGCCATCATTGTTGTTTGGCGGGCCCGGGCTGGGGATTTGAACCCGCCACCTTAGGGGTACGTGGCTGGTGCCTTAGCCGGTTGAGCTATAGGGGCCGAGCCTATATCTATATATTCTTTAAAAAAAGACAATGTTTTTAGAGTAGTTTTAGGTTCACAGTAAAGTTGCCCAGGAGGTACAGAGAATTCCTGTATTCCCCCTTATTCCCCCACATATATAGGACTGGCATTACCCACTAGGGTGGTCCATTTGTTACAACTGATGAACCCACAGGAACACGTCATAATGACCCAAAGTCCATAGTTACCATTAGGGTTCACTCTTGGTGCTTGTACATTTTGTGGGTTTGGACAAATGCATAATGACTTCTATCTGCCATTATAATTTCACACAGAGTTTTTCACTACCCTAAAAACCCTCAGTGCTCTACCTTTTCATCCTACTCCCCAAACTCACAACCACTGACTTTTGTACTGTCTCAATAGTTTTGCCTTTTCTGAAACATTCATACAGTTGGTATGATTCAGTAGATAGCCTTTTCAGATGGACTTCTGTATATTCCTTTCTATATACTTTTTTTTAAGACAGTCTCACTATGTCGCTCTTGGTAGAGTGCTGTGACATCAGAGCTCATAGCAACCTCAAACTCTTGGGCTCAAGCGATTCTCTTGCCTCAGCCTCCCAAGTAGCTGGGACTACAGGTGCCCGCCACAATGCCTGGCTATTTTTTGGTTGTAGTTGTCATTGTTGTTTTGGCTAGCCCAGGTGTATGTGCCCCGTGCCCTAGCCCCTGAGCTATTGGTGCTGAGACTCATTTCTTTTTTTTTTGAGACAGAGCCTCAAGCTGTCCCCCTGGGTAGAGTGCCGTGGCATTACAGCTCACAGCAACCTCCAACTCCTGGGCTCAGGTGAGTCTCCTGCCTCCGCCTCCCAAGTAGCTGGGACCACAAGCACCCACCACAACGCCCAGCTATTTTTTGGTTGCAGCCGTCATTGTTGTTTGGCGGGCCTGGGCTGGATTCCAACCGGCCAGCTCAGGAGTATGTGGGTGGTACCTTAGCCTCTTGAGCCACAGGCGCCGAGCCTCTAATTTTATTTTTATTACACTTTCTTCTCTATGGCCTGGCTATTTTTGACTGAGTGTTGGACCTTGTATATGGAAAATTATAAATAATTTGAGGCCAAGGACAATGTTATCTTCCGCCTGAGAAGATTTACATTTGCTTCTGGCAGGCAGCTGGGGCACTAGATACCCTGGATTGTGTTAATCCAATTTCCAGGGATTGAAATAGTGCAAATCTTGACTATATTCCCTTAGGAGGCAAGGCTAAAGTCCTTTTTTTTTTTTTTTTTTTTGAGACAGAGCCTCAAGCTGTCCCCCTGGGTAGAGTGCCATGGCATTACAGCTCACAGCAACCTCCAACTCCTGGGCTCAAGCGAGTCTCTTGCCTCCGCCTCCCAAGTAGCTGGGAC
>CAUYTI010128688.1:0-26516 GCA_963575145.1 Galago senegalensis
TGGTCCCAGCTACTTGGGAGGCGGAGGCAAGAGACTCGCTTGAGCCCAGGAGTTGGAGGTTGCTGTGAGCTGTAATGCCATGGCACTCTACCCAGGGGGATAGCTTGAGGCTCTGTCTCAAAAAAAAAAAAAAAAAGAAATTGGTGTGAGCTATGACATCATGGCAGTCTACTCAAGGCAATAGAGTGAGACTACATCTCAAAAAAAAAAAAATGTATACAGTAGACATGAACAGACACCTAGTAAAGAGAATAAAATCTATTCGTTAACTAGATTTCTATACTTCATTTTTTTAGCAAAGATATAAAATAAATTATAAGAATACCAGGTTCTGAAATTTAACCAAAAAATAATATGAAAAGTTTTCACCTATGAGTCACCCAGATAAAAACAGACATACCTATCTTGGCCCCTAATATATGAGGAAGTATCTCAGGAGGGCAACCAACTAGAGAGCAGGATAAAAGGAAAAATGATGCTATCAATTCTTCCTTCACAAGTTTAATAGGCAGAGAAAAGGGATAACATCTCTAGGACCCTAACTCACATGATCTACCTGTTTCTTTTCCCTAATACATGGACCTACACAGAGTAAGTGGAGCAGCACTTCCCCTCATCCACAGATGCTCCTAATAACTTAGCACCTACTATGTGCAGGCACCATGCTAGAGATTTGCAAACCACGTTACTGATATTCCCCAAAACAACTCCACAAGTTTCTCATTTTATGAGAAAACCTAAGTCACTGAAAATTTAACTGTAAAGAACCTCATCCAGCAAATGGCAAAGTCAAGACATAAATCCAGGCTGATCCAGGTAACACCAAAAACATCATCCTCTCCTCACTAGTCATGCTAGCTGTCATCCAAACAAATATAGTAAACAAATTTTTACTCTCTTAAAAAATCATCAGGTTCATGTCTATGGCCACATCATCCTAAACACATCCAATCTCAGAAGCTAAACATGAAAGAAAAAAAAGAAGCAGCTAAGCAGGACTGGGCCTGGTTAGTACTTGAATGGGAGACCACCAGAAAATATTGGGTGCTATCTATAGGCTTTAAAAAAAACAAAACAGACTCAACCATAAAAAGGAAGTACTGATGCATGCTCCAACATGAATGAACCTTGAAAATATTGAAAGAAAGTAAACATAAAAGGTTATACATTGTATAATTCCATGTATATGATAATATCCAGAATAGGTAAATCCATCGGGACAAAAAGCAAATTAATGGTTGCTGATGGGAGGAAGAAATGAGAATGTATGCAGTTCTTTTAGGATAAGAAAATGTTATGGAACTAGACAGATGTGATGAATGTACAACACTGCGAATGTTCTAAATGCCAGTCCAATTGTTCATATTAAAGTGTGAATTTTGTTATATGAATTTTGCCTCAATTAAAAAAAATCATTAAAGTGGAATAGAAGGCAAGAGGATGGTAGTTTCATTTGTCTTAGTTATAGGCTCCTACTCTTCACATTGCTCTAAAGCAGCGGTTCTCAACCTGTGGGAACTGTATTAAAGGGCCGCGGCATTAGGAAGGTTGAGAACCACTGCTCTAAAAGAAGCCAGATCTAAGGAAACAAAAAAGATTCCTCTCAAGCAACAGGTTAGTGAGGCTATGCCTAGGATCACCAGGAGAGAGTGCTATGGTCAAATGGACAGACCTGCTACCTGTGCAGGATGAGAGAATGCCAAAGTGCCAGGAACCTGTAGACATCGGGGTCAGTGCAAATTCAGTCTACTCTCCTCTGCCTTTAGGCTCTATAATCACATAGATACTTTTTCTACATTCCTATGAAAAAGCCTGATGTACTGCAATCAAGGATTTATTTGGATTTATATACAGTAATTAGTAACACAGGAAAAGTAGACACAGACACATAAGGATTTTTAGCTACATCTGAAAAAGGTACAATCTTTACTTGACTTAGATATTAACTTAATGAAGCCATTCTAATTCCTAAGCATCCTAGATAATATAGAATTTACTGTGTTTACTGTTGAGGTGGACAGATATTAATATTTTGAACTAAACCGTCACATTTTCTTATTTAAAAAACTATAACACTTAAAATGTTCAAGCTGGCTCGGTGGCTCATGCCTGTAATTCTGGCACTCTCGAAGGCTGAGGCGGTTGGATAGGTTGAGTTCAGGAGTTTGAGACTAGTCTGAGCCAAAAGTGACACCTGTCTCTACTAAAAATAGAAAAAAGGCTAGCCATGCATTATGGTGGGCACCTGTAGTCCCAGCTACTCGGAGGCCAAGGCAAGGGGATCTCTTGAGCCCAAGAGTTTGAGGTTGCTGTGAGCTAGAATAGCAGCCATGGTACTCTACCTAGGATGACAGAGTGAGACTCTGTCTAAAAATAAATAAATAAATAAACTAAAAATAGAACTACTATATGATGCCATCCCACTGCTAGGTATAGACTCAAAAGAAAGAAAATCACGGCTCGGCACCTGCGGCTCAAGTGGCTAAGGCGCCAGCCACATACACCTAAGGTGGCGGGTTCGAATCCAGCCTACGCCTGCCAAACAACAATGACAGCTGCAACCAAAAAATAGCTGGGCATTGTGGCGGGCACCTGTGGTCCCAGTTACTTGGAAGGCTGAGGCAGGAGACTCGCTTGAGCCCAGGAGTTGGAGACTGCTGTGAGCTGTGATGCCACAGCACTCTACCCAGGGGGACAGCTTGAGGCTCTGTCTCAAAAAAAAAAAAAAGAAAGAAAAACAGTACACAGAAGAAATATCTACACTCCCATGTTTACTGTAGCACTATTTATAATAGCCAAGATATGCAATCAACTTAAGTGACCATCAATGAATAAATGGGTAGAAGAAATGTGGTGTATATACAATGGACTATTGCTCAGCCAAAAACTAAAGAATGAAATCCTGTCATTTGCAACAACATGGAACCTGGAGAACCTTATGTCAAGTGAAAGAAGCTAGGCCTGGAAAGACAAATGTTGCATATTCTCACTAATATAGAGGAGCTAAAAAAGAAAAAAAAATTGAAATCATAGAGAAAAAGAATAGAATGATGGTCACTAGAGGCTGAAAAGGGTGGAGGGGGTTGGTAAAGAGGGGATTGCTAATGGGTATCCTCTCTTTGGTTGCACAATAGAGCAACTATAGTTAATAATCATTTATTATATATTTCAAAATAACTGAAAAAAGTGGAATTAGAAAGTTCCTAACATAAACAAATGATAAATGGTTGAGGTGATAGATACCCTATCCCTGCTTCGGTCATTATACACTGTATGCTTACAAGTATATCAAAATATCACATGTACTCCATAAATATGTACAACTATTATATATCCATAATAATAAAAATTTTTAAAAATTGGCCTAGCACTCGTAGCACAATGGTTACGGCACCAGCCACATATACCAAGGGTGGCAGGTTCAAACCCAACCCAGACCAGCTAAACAACTGCAACAAAAATATAGCCGGGTGCTGTGGTGGGCACCTATAGTCCCAGCTACTTGGGAGGGTGAGGCAAGAGAATCACTTAAGCTTGAGGTTGAGTTTGAGGTTACTGTGAGCTGTGATATAACAGCACTATACCAAGGGCAACATAGTGAGACTCTGTCTCAAAATAAATAAATAAAAATAAAATAAATTTAAACATAAATGCAATATTACAAATAACACATAAGAAAATAAGATCTCAGCCAGGCACAATGGCTCATGCCTGTAATCCTAGTGCTCTGGGAGGAAGAGGCAGAAGAATCACTTGAGCTCAGAAGTTCCAGACCAGCCTGAGTAAGGGTTAGACCCTGGTATCTCACCAGGATTGCTTGATCCCAGTAGTTTGAGGTCACTATGAGCTAGACTAACACCACAGCACACTCTTTTCTACTAAAAATAGAAAAATTAGCTGAGCATTATAGCAGTCACATGTAGTCACAGCTTCTGGAGGCTGAGGCAGGATTTCTTGAACCCAGGAGTTTGAGGTTGCTGTGAGCTAGGCTAACACCAGAGCCCACTCTAACCTGGGCAAGAGACTCTGCCTCAAAAAAAAGAAAAGAAAAGAAAAGACCTCAAGGAAAGTATATATATACTCTATACTTTTTTTTTCTTTGGAGACAGATTCTCACTCTGTCATCATGGGTAGAGTGCCATGGAGTCATCACACCTCACAGCAACATCAAACTCTTGCCTCAACCTACCAAGTAGCTAGGACTACAGGCATACACCACAACACACGGCTAGTTTTTCCTTTTTTAGTAGAGCCAGAGTCTGGGTCTTGCTCTTGCTCAGGCTGGTCTCGAACTCTGGAGCTCAAGTGATCCACCCACCTAGGCCTCCCAGAGTGCTAGAATTACAGGCATTAGTCACCCCACCTGGCCTATACAATATACCTCTATACAACTTTATATGATCATTTAAATATAAAAACAAAGGATACAGCATATATGCCAATAACTTTGAATGCAAAAACTGCACTATGAAGTTTTTGTTTATTTTGTTATCAACATCCAATTAAAGGTTTTTTTTTTAATTTTTTTTTGAAGTAAATTTCATCAGGACAATTTGAAAGTATCTTTCAAATTCTTAAATTTGCATATATCCTATGACCCAAAAATCCCATTGCTGGAAATTCATCCTACAGAACAATAAATAGTATCATATACAGGGCTGCATATAATAGTTGTATATTAAATAGTTGTAACTATTTAAATTGCACACAGACTTTGTAGCCACCATGTATGTATAAATAGCATATAAATATATAAATCTACAAGGCTTACTAAAGTACTATTTATAATGCTAAAAGTATAAAATTTGATATACAATTTTGAGACTCTCTTCAAACTAACTTATAGACTTAATGCAATCCCAATCTAATCTTTATAAGTTTGTTTTATTGTCAATGTGCTTTATTTTGAGTCTGTTTTTGTGGAACTTAAATATTTATATTCTAAAATGCATCTGGAATATATGGAAAGGAATAATAACCAAGACATTCAAAACAGAAATAAACCTGGTAGGAGGACCTGCCCTACTAAGAACGAGGATTAATACAAAACTATAGTAATTAAGACAAAGTAAACCCTGAAATAGCTCAGAAACAAAGCTCCTTAATATGAGCATAGTTTCTGGGGAAGGTAGCATAATACAACAGTGTAGAAAAGATGAGACAACTGGATAGACATACTGTGTGGGATGAAAATTGATCCCTATTTCATACCATATTGAGAAATCATTCCAAACAGACTATAGATCTAAATGTGAAAATAAAACAAGATAACGTAATAAGATATATTTTCAGGGTAAGAAAAGAATTTTTTTTTTTTTGAGACAGAGCCTCAAGCTATCCCCCGGGTAGAGTGCCATGGCATCACAGCTCACAGCAACCTCCAACTCCTGGGCTTAACCAAGTCTCCTGCCTCCGCCTCCCAAGTAGCTGGGACCACAGGCGCCCGCCACAACACCTGGCTATTTTTTGGTTGCAGCCATCATTGTTGTTTGGCAGGCCCAGGCTATAATCAAACCTGCTACCTTGGGTGTATGTGGCTGGCACCTTAGCCACTTGAGCCACAGGCACCGAGCCAAGAAAAGAATTTTTTAACAAAAAACAAAGAACACTGGGAGGCTACGGTGGGTGGACTGCTTGAACTCATGACTTTGAGACCACCCAGAACAAAAGTGAGACCCTGTCTCTACTAAAAATAGAAAAACTACCCAGGTGTTGTAATGGGCACCTGTAGTCCCAGCTACTTAGAAGGCTAAGGGAAGAAGATTGCTTGACCCCAAGAGTTTGAGGTTGCTGTGAGCTATACCACCATAGCACTCTACCTAGAGTGATAAGAGTGAGACTCTGTCTCAAAGAAAGAAAAAGAAAGAAAAGAAACAAAACAATAGCCATAAAATAAAATATTGATAAATTAGAAAGTATGTTAAAACTAAGAACTTCCCTTCATCAAAGGACAACATTAAGAGAATGAAAGGCAAGCCACACAATGGAAGAAGATACAGTATTCACAAATATCCATCCACTGTGCTACATACTTGCCAGTGTAAAGAAAAAGAAAGATATATATCCAATAAAGAACTCTTATCCACTCTATATGAAAAATAAGCCAGGCCTGAAGCAGTGGCTTATGCCTGTAATCCTAGAACTCTGAGAGGTGGAGGCAGGTGGATTGCCTGAACTCACAGACTCGAGACCAGGCTGAGCAATAAGGAGACTCTGAGACTCAGTCTCTAAAAATAGACAGGCACCTGTAGTCTCAGATACTGAAGCAAGAGAATCTCTTGAGCCCAAGAGTTTGAGGCTGCTGTGAGCAATGATGCCAAAGCACTCTACTGAGGGCAACAAAGTGAAACTCTGTCTCAAAAACAAAAACCTCCTGGCTATGCTAGTGGCTCACGCCTACAACTCTAGCACTTTGGGAGACCAGGGTGGAGTGATTACTTGCAGCCAGGAGTTTGAGACCATCCTGAGCAAGAGGAAGACCTTGTCCCTATAAAACATAAAAAAATTAGCTGGGTATGGTGTTGCATGCCTGTAGTCCCAGATACTTGGGAGATTAAGGCAGAAGGAACACTCAAGCCCAGGAGTTGGAAGCTGCATTGAGCTATGATGACACCACTGTACTCTAGCCAGGGAGACAAAGCAAGACCCTATCGCAAAAGAAGTAAATAAATAATAAAAACATTAATTAAAAAAATTCTACAAATCAGTAAGAAAAAGATAATCCAATAGAAAAATAGGCAAGAAACTTAAACAAGCATTTCACAAAAGAAGATATCAAATGACCAATAAACAGATGAAAAATCTTCAATCTTTTTAGTCATCAAACAGAAATTCAAATCCTAACAAAGGGCTACTACTCACATACCAGAATGGCTGAAATAAAAAAGATTATCAAGAATGTAAAGCAACAAGGCCAGGCACGATGGCTCATACCTATGGACTGACTGAGCTCACGAGTTTGAAACCAGCTCGAGCAAGAGCAAAACCCTGGCGCTAAAAAATAGCCAGGTGTTGTGGCAAGCGCCTTAGTCTCAGCTACTTGGGAGGCTGAGGCAAGAGAATCACATAAGCCCAAGAGTTTGAGGTTGCTGTGAGCTGTGACTCCACAGCACTCTACCAAGGGCAAAAAAGTAAGACTCTGTCCCCCACCTTCTAAAAAAAAAACGAAAAGAATGTAAAGCAACTGAAACTTTTATAAATTCCTTATGGGAATATAAGTTTCTAAAATCATTCTGGAAAACAATCATCTTTTTTTTTTTTTTTTGAGACAGAGCCTCAAGCTGTAGCCATGGGTAGAATGCCATGGTTGCAGCCATCATTGTTGTTTGGCGGGCCCAGGCTGGATTCGAACCTGCCAGCTCAGGCGTATGTGGCTGGCGCCTTAACCGCTTGAGCCACAGGCGCCAAGCCATCATTATTTTCTAAAGTGTTAAAACCACTGCCCAAATACCAACAGAATTGCAGGTACATGTGTAGCAAATGTCCACTGCAGCATAATTCAGAACAACCAAAAACTGAAACTCAAATGTTTGACTATAATGCTTACATTTAGGAAGAATTCTTAATTGGCAAAACTTTATTTATTTTTTTTAATTAAATGGTAACTATGTAGATTAATGCACTTCTGGGGTACAGAGTGGTGTTTTCACACACAATCCGTTTTTGGAGTTTTTTTTTTTTATTGAATTTGGTAAAACTTTAAACAAAAGGAAGAAAGTCAACACAAAAAATTCAGAATAGTGGTAATCTTTTAGGATCAGGTAGAGAACACTCAAGTGCTAGCATCATTCCTTTTCTTGACCTAGGGAGATTCATATCATGACAATTCATTGAATTGTGCATTTATACTTGCTTCTTTTTTCTGTATTTGTGTTACATTTCACCAAAAGAAAAAAGTGTTGGGAAAAAAATGAATGATAGTACCAGCTGCTAGTTATATGGAATCAGTTAAGTAAGTTACTTCTCAGTTTCCACTTGCCAGTTGAAAAATGAAGCTGTTATTAACAAGTTATCAAATTTTGAAAACTTCAAATATTAAATGCAGAATGTATTCTCTTAAATAAAGTTCTCAACAGAAACACACTTTATAAAACCATAACTGCTATTTACAAAAAGACTAATGATGTTACTAATAAATACCTAGGAATTAAATAATTGCCCTGTCAAAATAGTTTTCTATTTTATGTTTTTATTTTTTATTTTCCTATTTTATTATCAACTGCATTACATCTTAATTAGCTCCATATAAGGAGTATATTAAAAAAAGAATTTCCAAGCTTACCTCTTTATTGGGGGTACCTTCATCAAGTTGCTCTGTAAATGAAGATGTCCTGCTCCTAGTTCTTACTGGTGTTGAAGAATTGGAAGAAGCCTAGATTTAAAAATTATGGCACATATTAGAAAGGCTACATTAACTAGTGCACTATATACTAGGTGGTCCTTCTCTTAGTCCATGCCCAAAGAATTCAGTGGAAAAAAAGACAGGTATAATTGCTCATGCCTGTAATCCTAGCACTCTGGGAGGCTCAGGCAGACGGACAGACTGAGGTCAGGAGTTAGAGACCAGCCTGAGCAAGAATGAGACCCCTTCTTTAATAAATAGAAAAATCAGCCCAAAGTAGTGCTGGACCCCTGTAGTACCAGCTACTCAGGAGGCTGAGGCAGGACAATTGCTTAAACATAGAAGTTTGAGGTTGCTGTAAGCTAGGCTGAGGCCATGGCACTCTAGCCCAGGCAACAAAGCAAAACTGTTTCCAAAAATAAAGGGAGGGAGGGAGGGGAGGGGAGGGGAAGGAAGGAAGGATAGATACTGGATCCTACTGGCCAGACTCTGCTACCGACTAAAACTATCAATATGATCTTAGCTAAATTAATTTTTAAGTCCAAGAGTTTAAGGTTGCTGTGAGCTGTGATGCCACAGCACTCTACGCAGGGACGGGAGGAAGGTAGGGAGAGCAGGGGAGGGGAGGGAGGGGTGGGAAGGAGGGAAGGAAGGAAGGAAGGAGGGAAGGAAGGAAGGAAGGAAGGAAGGAAGAGGAAGGAAGGAAGGAAGGAAGGAAGGAACGAACGAACGAACGAACGAACGAACTAACAAAAATAATCAACTGAAGACCCAGGCTACTACCTACTGGATCCTACTGGCTGGACTCTGCTACCAACTAAAACTACCAATATGATCTTACCTAAATTAATTTTTTGAGGGCTGTCTTCTTATATACAAATAAGGTTGTGGGCTCAGCACCTGTAGCTCAAGCGGCTAGATTGCCAGCCACATACACCAGAGCTCGTGGGGTGGATAACTGGTGGAGTCGATAACTACAAACAAAAAATAGCCAGACGTGGTGGCGGGCACCTGTAGTCTCAGCTACTTGGGAGGATGAGGCAAGAGAATCGCTTAAGTCCAAGAGTTTAGTTGCTGTGAGCTGTGATGCCACAGCACTCTACCCAGGGCGACAGCTTGAGACTGTCTCCAAAAAAAAAAAAAAAGGTTGTGATAGTAATGTACAATGATAACAGTAAGAGAAACTGAAGCCAGATCAGAGGTATATAAAAACTCTCTGTACTATCTTTGCAACTTTTCTGTAAATTAAAATTATTCCAAGATTAAAAAAAAAATTAAAAGTTTATTTTAAAAACAAGGAAAGCTTATCAATGCCACCTTAACTTCCCTTCCAGCTCTAACAATCACTACTATGAAGTGTACAGGTAATCAGTCCTTCTCCACCTCTCTAATCAAGGGCCTTTCCTTAAGCCTACCTTGAACACCATTGCTGGATACTAAATGATGCTCATTTCAGCTCTGTAAAGGACAGTCTGACTCCTGTAATGCTCAGTACAAAAACCCTCAGGAGAAAGGACTTGAAATTTAAACTAGTAATCTGAGGTCTATTCTATTCTAAGGGGGACTAAAAACAGCCTGCAAAGTATAAAACCTAAACTTTAAGACCCGCCTACACCCACAGCAAAACAGATCTGAACTGATCTAAATACAGAAATGAATGAGTCCTGGCTGGGCTTGATGACTCACACCTGTAATCCTGGCACTCCTGAGGCAGGAGGATCACTAAAGCTCAGGTGTTCAAGACCAGCCTGAGCGCCAGACACAGTGGCTGACACCTGTAAGCCCAGCACTGTGGGAGGCTCAAGAGTGAGAACTTGAGACCCCAAGTTCTCACGCCTGAGCAAGCGTGAGACCCCAACTCATTAAAAAAAAAAAAAAAAAACCCAGTCGGGCATGCTGGTGAGCCCCTGTAATCCCAGCCGCTTCTGGAAGCTAAGGGAGAGGCATGCCTACAGCCCAGTTTCTGAGGTTTCAGTGAGCTATGAGGCCATTACACTCTGCTCAGGGCACAGGGGTGGGACTCTGTCTCAACAACAACAATAACCAAAAAAAGCAAGGAAATAGAACAAAAAAAATTAAAAATAAGCAAGGAAATTAAAAAAGACCAGCCTGAGCAAGAGCGAGACCCCATCTCTACTAAAAATTAAAAAATTACCTAGCATCATGGTGGACTCTATCTAAAAAAAAAGAAAGAAAGAAAAGAAAAAATAATGAGTCTTGATACCTTACCTTTATGTTATCTGTACAGTTCTACATAAGAGGCATTTTAAAAATGTTTGTCAAATACATAAGTGAATGAATGAATAAATGGAAATCTGGTCTGTCAAATCAGTGCACATACTGCTGTGGTTAGCACTAAGAGATCGGCTCGGTGCCTATAGCTCAACCGGCTAAGGCGCCAGCCACGTACACCTAAGGTGGCGGGTTCAAATCCCCAGCCCGGACCCGCCAAACAACAATGACGGCTGCAACCAAAAAATAGCCCGGCATTGTGGTGGGAGCCTGTAGTCCCAGCTACTTGGGAGGCGGAGGCAAGAGACTCGCTTGAGCCCAGGAGTTGGAGGTTGCTGTGAGCTGTAATGCCATGGCACTCTACCCAGAGGGACTGCTTGAGGCTCTGTCTCAAAAAAAAAAAAAAAAGAACTGAGAGATCATGAGGAATAGTGTACAAACATACATATACTATACACATATATTTAGTTTATGATAAACAAACATTTCATATCAAAACAGATGTTCAAAAAATGGCACTGGGACTAGCCATCAACATGAAAGGAAAGACAAATCAGATCCTTCATATTTAAGCTGTATTAAATATTTAAATGTTTTTTAAAACTTGAAACATAAAAGGAAATAGGAGAGTCTGTTTCAATAATCTCTGAATGGGAAAGAGATTTTTATGTCAAAAGCACAAATGGAGGCTGGGAATGGCGGCTCATACCTGTAATCCTACCACTCTGGGAAGCTGAGGTGGGGGGATCACTTGAGCTTAGGAGTTCAAGACTAGCCTAAACAAAGTGAGATACTATCGCTACTAAAAATAGAAAAATTAACCAGGCATGGTGGTGCATGCCTGTAGTCCCAGTTACTTAGGGGGCTGAAGCAGGAAAAACTGCTTGAGCCCGGGAGTTTCAGAATGCTGTGAGCTAGGGTGAGAGGCTATGGCATTCGAGCCTGGGTAATAGAGTGAGACTCATGTCTCAAAAAACAAACCAAAAAAAAAACACAAATCAAACAGAGCAGTTTAAGTGGGAGGAGGAGGAAAGCACATACAAAATGACAAAAGTTTAATAACCTTTTTTCTATAAAAAGCTCTTGTAAGTTCTTAAGTTAGAACTTAGAAAACTTAACTAACCTAGTCTTCTTCTTATCTGGGGCAGTTAACCTGAGCTCCACCAAGATGTTAGTCATAAGTGAGCAATGTGAGAAAATATACATACAAAATTAAAGTTCATCATCTGGAAAGCATGGACACATAACCATGCAGACAGGAGCTGTGCAATGGAAGATGCAATGCTGGTGCCAAGCAGAGGCAGTTGCCATATTTTTAGAGTAGTCTCCCTAGTATAGCTGGATATAGCTACTAGCTCAGATTTTTAGGCCCTCAAGAAAATTCTGTAAGGTACTGAATCTTTTAAATAAACTCCTCCTCTGCTTACAAGTCCTATTGCTTACAACTGAGAATTCCAACACATCCTCTTAAAAGATGAACCAGAAAAATAAACACGTAATAGATGACATGGGCTAGGCAGAGAAGTCACCTAAGGGATAAGATTATCCTCTCCCACCCAAGACAAAACAGGAAGTTCAGGGCATGGTGCCTCACACCTATAATCCCAGCATTTTGGTGGGCAAAACAGGAGGATCATTTGGGTTCGGAAGTTCAATACCAGTCAGGGCAACATGGACTTTACCTAACAAATGCAAACAACGCAGCCTAATCATCTGTACTCTCATATTAATCTGAAATGTAAAAAATAAATACATAAATAAATTTTTTAAAAAAGTACTCTGGAAGGCTGAGGCAGGAGTATTGCATGAGATCAGAGTTTGAAACCAACCTGAGCAAGAATGAGACCCCATTTCTACTAAAAATAGAAAACTCAGCCAGGTGTCATGGTATACATCTGTAGTCCCAGTCACTCAAGAGGCTGAGGAAGGAGGACTGGGTGAACACAGGAGTTTGAGGTTTGCTATGAGCTATGATGATGCCTCATCACTCTAGCCTAGGTAACAAAAGGAGACTGTCTCAAAAAAAATGTGTGTGTGTGTGTGTGTGTGTGTGTGTGTGTGTGTGTGTGTGTGTATATATATATATATATATATATATA
This sequence comes from Galago senegalensis, assembly GCA_963575145.1. Taxonomy (NCBI): domain Eukaryota; kingdom Metazoa; phylum Chordata; class Mammalia; order Primates; family Galagidae; genus Galago; species Galago senegalensis. The sequence continues at coordinate 12,673 of CAUYTI010128688.1, forward strand.
TATATATGGATTTAAGACCTTTCAAACCGAACCATGGGCTGATTAATTCTCACAGTCATAAAAAATCCGAAGTCAGATTTCGAAGCTTATTAGCCAAAACAACTGAGGACTAAATTCAGACTCACAGCATTGCCCACCCACTGATTACTAACTGGCCACAGGCCTCAATTTCAGTATAAGTAAAACCATTTTAGTCACTACAAAGACAGAAGCCTAAGATGAACCCAAATGACTCTCACCCTGTAAACCTAAGATATCATTCTGATGATCATATTACATGGCAAAAGGGGATTTTGCAGGCATATTTAAGGTTGCTACTCAGTTGGCTTTGAGTTACTCAAAAGATCAACTGAATGAGTCTGACCTAATTACATAAGGCCTTCAAATATGGGTCTAAGAGCTGCAGTCCACAACCCAAGGCCACAGACCAATACCTGACTATGGCCTGTTAGGAACTGGGCCACACAGCAAGAGGTAAGCAGTGGTCAAGTGAGTGAAGCTTCATCTATATTACCATCTGAGAGCTCCACCTCCTGTCAGATAAGCGGCAGCATTAGGTTCCCACAGGAGCACAAACCTTACTGTAAACCACAATGCAAGGAATTTAGGTTACACAATCCTTATGAGAATTTAATGTCTGATGATCTGAGGTAGAAATGTAATATGCTTGAATCATCCCAAAATCATCCTCTCACAATGTGGGCCACGAAAAATTATCTTCATGAAACCAGTCTCTGGTGCCAAACAATTGGGGACCACTGGTCTAGCGGACAGAGGGCAGAGAGATGCATTCTTGTTGTCCTGAAAAAAAGTAAAATGCCTAAAGGACACTTAGGTAGGAATGCTGACAGCTTCTAGGAGCTGAAAGTGGTCCCCTTCGACAGTAGGCAAAAACTGAAGACCTCACTCCTATAATCAGAAAGGACTGAATTCTACCACAACCACATAAGCATGGAAGAGGACCCTGAACTCCAGATAAGAATGCAACCTGGACAACACCTTGATTTTAGCCTTGCAAGACACTGAACAGAGAACCTAGTCACACCATGCCAGACTTCTGACTTACAGAACTTTAAAATAATAACTAGGTTATTAAGCACTAAGGTTGTGGTAACTTGTTACGTAAACATTAGAAAACTATAGTCATCATTAGGAATAATAAGCTTTGAATGCTTTGTCACAGTACCATGACTTTTTTCAACATCCATCAAAACTCAGCTGTCACCCTGATACTCTCCAGAAATACCTTCCATGTGCAGTAACAACACCCTATACATCCTACCATCACACTCAAAGTACTTGTCTCTGAACCCCATGGTTCAGGGACTATATCTACCCTTCAAGACAAATGCAGCATCCAGCATAGCGCCTGGAAGACACTATTAAATACATAAAAGCTCTACAATTACAAATGCTTTCAAATACACTATCACCTTTGACCCTCACAACCAAGCCGAAAGGTAAGCAAGACAGATACTATCATTCGCAATTTCCCAAGAGCTCAGTATGCTTACATGTCTATCCCAAGTTGCATTCTACAAGATCTGGGTTATTAGCATCTTCTGATTCCCTCACCCATTTCTCCAGTATTTTTTTTTCCTACAAGTTCAAAGAAAATTCACTTGTAATAAACTACAGAAATGATCCCTTAAAGTAGTATTCTCTAAAATTCTTTAGATCACTATTTTGATCTAATTGTGTTTTTATTTAGAAAAACAAAGGCTGGCTCAGCGCCTGTGGCTCAAATGGCTAAGGCGCCAGCCATATACACCTAAGGTGGTGGGTTTGAATCCAGCCCAGGCCCGACAAACAACAATGATGGCTGCAACCAAAAAACAGCCGGGTGTTGTGGCAGGCGCCTATGGTCCCAGCTACTTGAGAGGCTGAGGCAGGAGACTCGCTTGAGCCCATGAGTTGCAGGTCGCTGTGAGCTGTGATGCCACAGCACTCTACCCAGGGGGACAGCTTGAGGCTCTGTCTCAAAAAAAAAAAAAAAAAAAAAGGCTGGTCTCAACACACTGATTTTACAACCCACTTGAACTACTTCCAATTTGATAAACATGTCTACCAACTCTTAAGTCTAGAGTCTAAATATATTTAATGAATTTTATTTATACAAAAAATAGGAATTAAAAAGATAAATCCCAGGGTGAGTAATATAATGTAAAGATAACACAAGTTTGGATATTCATAATGCTGGAAAGTTCCATATTAAAGTCAAAGTTTTATTAATCTAAGTTTATTCCACTAGGACAGTGGTTCTTAACCTTCCTAATGCTGCATGCAATGTATTTTCATTGTTAAAAACAGGTTGTGACCCACAGGTTGAGAACCGCGTACTAGGAGCTGCATTACCTGGGGACTTTCATGGAAAGAATCACTTAAGATAGTAAAATTGCTAGAGATACATAGATATATATCTACAAACTTCTTTCAGGCACCAATGAGGTTTAACCATTTTAAATCTATAATTTTCTGGAATCAATTAACTAATTCCAACTTCCAAAATAAAACTGCATATAATGTAACATTTTCTAGGTCAGTAGTCACTTCCATCCATATGCTACTTTTTTAATGAGTCTTCTCCATTCTAGCCTGTTACTAGTTTAGAAACTAGATAACTATACTTACTGGAGACAAAGTAAGCATGAAAAAGCTCTAAATGAGGGATTTTTTTTATTTTTTATTTTTATTTATTTATTTATTTATTTTGAGACAGGAGCCTCAAGCTGTCCCCCTAGGTAGAGTGCTGTCGCATCTCAGCTCACAGCAACCTCCAACTCCTGGGCTCAAGCAAGTCTCCTGCCTCTGCCTCCCAAGTAGCTGGGACCACAGGCACCCGCCACAATGCCCGGCTATTTTTTGGTTGCAGCTGTCATTGTTGTTTGGCGGGCCCGGGCTGGCTTCGAACCCGCCACCTTGGGTGTACATGGCTGGCACCTTAGCCACTTGAGCCACAGGCACTGAGTCTATTTATTTTTTTAGTTTTCTTATAACTTATACAAGGTATGAAATGTGAAGTTGGTGTTAACATTTTTGGCTATTTATAGGCCTTTGGACATATTTCCTGGTTCTCAAGTTATGTCCTCAATAGGTGAGATGTTACTCTTGCACAAGCATAACAAACACCTGGTTCATTTTACTCTTTCTCCCTCCCACACTGACAGACCAGTGGCACTAACAGCCATGAATGCTCATCAGACCAATACTAAAAGTCACTGCCAAATCAATTTGACATCCCCAAAACAAAGTTAATTCTTTACATAAATCTTATTATTTTTTAGGTACCAGAATTATTAGAACTTTTCATCATGTCTTAAATAAAGAAACTTCTGGCTTGGCGCCTGTGGCTCAAGTGGCTAAGGCGCCAGCCACATACACCTAAGGTGGCAGGTTCGAATCCCCAGCCCGGGCCCGCCAAACAACGATAGCTGCAACCAAAAAATGGCCAGGCGTTGTGGCGGGCGCCTGTGGTCCCAGCTACTTGGGAGGCTGAGGCAGGAGACTCGCTTGAGCCCAGGAGTTTGAGGTTGCTGTGAGCGTGATGCCATGGCACTCTACCCAGGGGGATAGCTTGAGGCTCTGTCTCAAAAAAAAAATAAAAAATAAAAAAAATAAAGAAACTTCTGATCAAAATGTTCTCTCTGGGGTTATACCTTCCCCAATTTCAAGACTGAAACTACCTTCTTTCCCCCTTCTTTGTTTTCCATTCTGTTCCCTGATTCTCCTTCCTTCCTCATCCTCCCTTGGTAGAGGGGAGGGTTGAGACTAATTATTTAGTAAACATGAATTTACAATAAAGCTATGTCCCTTCAGAAAAGGACCTCATCTCTAAAAATTACCAGATATTGTGGCGGACACCTGTAGTCCTAGCTATTGGGGAGGCTGAGACAAGAGGAGCACTTGAGCCCAAGAGTTTGAGGAGGTTGCTGTGAGCTATGATGCCACAGCATGTACCAAGGGCAACAAAGTGAGACTCTGTCTCAAAAAAAAAAAAAAGTTCTGTAAGAAGTTTAAAAATCCAAAATAGGTGTTTGTTGTTAAAAAAAAAAAAATTAAGTGAACTTTAATTTGAAACTTTTAAACTATTTTTAATTAGTTACTAGGCTTCTAATTATCTCTAAAGTTGGGCAAATGATTACTTAATAAAATCCACCTTGACCAAGCATGGTGAATTGCACCTGTAATCCCAACACTTTGGGAGGTTGAGAGTGACCTGAGCAACACAGTGAGACCCTGTCTCTACAAAAAACAGAAAAATCATCCAGGTATAGTGGTGTGTGCCTATAGTCCCAGCTACTTGGGAGGTTGAGGCAAGAGGATCGCTTGAACCAGCTCAAGAGCTTGAAGCTGCAGTGAGCTATGATGACACCACTGCACCCTAGCCTAAGCAACAGAGCAAGACCCTGTCTCACAAACAAACAATAATATCCATCAGGGAAGGTTGATTAGCATCAACCAAATAGAAATGATTGGGAAGTCCTAGCTACTCTAGAAGCTAAGTGGAGGACAGTTTGAGGCCAGGAGTGTAAGGCTGCAGTGAGCCATGACTGTGCTACTGAACCCCAGCCTGGTGACAGAGAAAGACCTCACGTCTACAAATTAAAAATAGAAAGGAATGAAGGGAGGGAGGAGGGAGGGGAGAAAAGATATGATTGGAGGATTATTAGAAGGCTGTCTTGTTTTTGCTAAATGCTTTCAAAACTTTAGAGACTTTATACAACATTGCTATTATTGTTGCTGAAAGTTTTGCAAATACTGTGATACAATTGGTTCATTTAACCCAGAATTATCTATACCTGACAACTCACTCGACTTGAAACCAACATATTAGGCAATCTCACTTATGGAAAGCAAACTAAGAACCAAAAAAATATGCATACAAAGGCCTCTGAAAACTCAAAATTAATGTCTCAGATTTTGTGTTAATACACTAAAATGCACTGAAGAATCCCTCAGGTACTTGCCCTTACTTTATACAAAATTTTAGACATTTACCTGTCTTGCTTCTAAGCCCATAACAGTTCAAAAGCAGAGAAAAGAAAGACATGGTAGATAGGAAAGAAGGTTATGAAAAAACTATAAAAAGTAGACCAAAGAAAAACAAATTTTCTTGAGTGAGTAAAGCTACCATTCATAACTCTTTAAATCCTTGAGGGCATGGTGCCTTCACAAAGTAATTTATACTCAAAAATGATAACCCTAGCTACTCAGGAGGCTGAAGCAGGAGGACCACTTGAATCCAAAAGTGTGAGGATGCTGTAAGCTATGATGATGCCATGGCATTCTACCCAGGGCGGAGTGAAATTCTGTCACCAAAAAAAAAAAAAAAAAAGATAATCCTGAGTCATCAATATACAAATTAAAGATCTCTTATTTAAGAAAACAAGGATAGGTGCAGTCTGTTGCAAAAGGAATATCATCAAAAAGTTTTTTTCATTCATGTATATAAAAAAAGCCTTAACTCCCTGAAAACAAGCATGTAAAACTTTCATTCCTTAAGACAGGGGTCCTCAAACTTTTTAAACAGGGGGCCAGTTTACTGTCCCTCAGACCGTTGGAGGGCGGGACTGGGGGCCCCAGGACAAGAGCTGCTAAGCAGGACAGGTAGTGGCTGCAAAAACATGAAGTGGCGGGCCAGATAAATGTCCTAGGCAGGCTGCATGTGGCCTACGGGCTTCAGGGTTATGAATAGCTAAAGATCTGGAACCAGAAAAGAATCAGTATTGATCGGCTCGGTGCCTGTGGCTCAAACAGCTAAAGCACCAGCCACATACACCTAAGGTGGCGGATTCGAATCCAGCCGGGCCCACCAAACAACAATGATGGCTGCAACCAAAAAATAGCCAGGCGCTGTGGCGAGCGCCTATGGTCCCAGCTACTTGGGAGGCTGAGGCAGGAGCCTCAGCCCAGGAGTTGGGCTTGAGCCCAGGAGTTGGAGGTTGCTGTGAGCTGTGAGGCCACGGCACTCTACCCAGGGGGATAGCTTGAGGCTCTGTCTCAAAAAAAAAAAAAAGTTCTGAATAAATATATATATTATCTAAAAGGATTTATTTTTTGGAACAGAGTCTCACTCCATTGCCCCAGGCTAGAATGCCTTGGCATCAGCCCAGCTCACAACAACCTCAAACTTCTAGGCTCAAGTGACCCCCGCCGTAGCCTCCTGAGTAACTGGGATTACAGGCACCCATCACAAAACCAGCTAGTTTTTCTATTTTTAGTAGAGATAGGATCTCACTCTTGTTCATGCTGGTCACAAACTCTTGAGCTCAAGCAATCCACCTACCTTGGCCTCCCAGAGTGCTAGGCATGAGCCACTGCACCTGGCCCAACAGGACTATTTTAAATCTATGTACACAAAGTAAATTTACTTGATCCAGATGCACTCTCTCACCAGAAGTATTAAGCTATAGAAATTGAGTTCTTGTGTATTTTAGTTTGTAACTAGCTTTTTATTATTACCAGAAATAACTTCTTTGTTAATGCACAAAATTCATTTTCATGAAGAAAAATTAAACATTACAAATTTTTTAAAAAGCACACTTAATAACTTACTAGCATCTTAGAGCATGACCATCTTAAACTATTTTCATTATACATATAAATATACACATATTCTTTCCCACAAAACTGGGATCACATTTTCCATGCTGCTTTTAATCTGTCTTTTTAACACAAATATCTTTCTTCATTAATACTTTTCTGTGAGCTCTAACACTAGATGTGTAATATTAGGCAAGTTTCTTAAACTCACTAAGACTCATTCCTTTATAATCAAGAAATAATAGTAGTACACAGGTTTATGTGAGAATAAATAAAATAATCTGTGTAAAGTACTAAGCAAAATACAAATAAAGATCCAATAAATGTTTACCTTTTTGGCTAAGTACAGTGAGACAAGCCTGCAGTCCTGGCTACTGGGCAGGGTGAAACAGGAGGATCACTTGAGCATAAGTTTAATTTTTATTTATTTTTATTTTTTATTTTTTTTTGAGACAGTCTCACTTTGTCACCGCTTGGTAGAGTGCCATGGCGTCATAATTCACAGCAACCTCAAACTTTTGGGCTCAAGCAATTCTCTTGCCTCAGTCTTCCAAGTACCTGGGACTACAAGGCGCCCACCACAATGCCTGGCTATTTTTTAAGAGATGAGGTCTCTCTCTGGCTCAGGCTGCTCTAGAACCTGTAAGCTCAGACAATCCACCACCTCAGCCTCCCAGAGTGCTGGGATTATAGGTGTGAGCCACTGTGCCCAGCCTAAGCACAAATTTGAGGTTGCAAGAAGCTATGATCATTCCACTGCATTCTAGCCCAGGCAACAGAGCAAAAGTGTCAAAAATAATTAATTACATAAGTCCTTTTTATGACTGCATAAACTAACCAGTTGCATGATACTATTTATTTAACCAATTCTCTATTGTTGAAATTTTTAAGTTTACCAAAATGAGACTGAAATGAAAATTCATGTAGCTAAATCTCCAATACATCCTAAGTTTTCTTAAAAAAAAGTTCTAGAAATGGAATCCTGCCTCAACAATACTTCATACAATGTCAAACCTAAGTGCCTTACACTCACTAACATGCCCATTTGCCCACATTCCTCATCTCTCCCTCACTTTTAAGGTTTCTCTTTGTTTCTTAAATAACAGGGTTTTGTAAAGTTAAAAAAAGACACCTAGCAGATGGTATGAAAAGTACACTGTTTACTATTTAAACTTCAATCACCATTTATACTTTACAAGAAAACAAGCAAGCCTTCAAATGACAGAAGTGACAAGTGTCACATTCAAGTACAAGCTTTAAATTGAAAGAGAACAGCTTCAATTTATATTTCAGGATAAACTCGATGCAATAGTTGTTTATAAGATAAATATTATGTTAGAAAATAAGGAACGCCTCTAATTAGTCAAAGCTCAGCCTTTCTTGCAACCACAGACCAAGACCAGAAACCCTAACATTAAGAGCGAGATTTATTTGCTCAATCTGTTGAGACTCAGAAAGGCTGGGAAGAAATTCTAAAGCAGGCCTCCTCTTCACTGTTGAGACCTGGTGCTGCCAGCACTGAAACACATTCAGTAAGAGCTTAGGAAACTGTTTCTTTAAATTAACTCTACTAACACGCCCCCTTTTCCTTGGAAACTTATTTCCCCAAAAGAAAGCATTACTGAATAACAAACCTAACCACGTTCGGAGCAAGACTTTTTAAGAAGCAGAAGCAAGGATGTGAACAGGCCCAAGGCCGATAAGGCCTCAGAATGTCTGCCCACACCCGCCTGTCTGGGGATCAACCAAGTTATGCGAAGTGCCTAACTCGTGACAGCCGTGGGAGCTGGACGCCGGCCACGCCGCCCGACCTCTTTCAAGTCCCACAGCGCCCGCAAAGCAGCCTGGCCCAGAAAGGCTCGACCGGGGCCCTCAACCCTCGCCCAGGGTTTGGAATTAGGAGACTTCCGTCAGGAGTTAGTCCTGCGGAATCCTGGCCGTTCCACACTCAATCTCAGGTTGAGCAGGGAGAAGGGACATCTCGATTAGAGGTCAAATATCATACAGGACCTGGATTTCCCTACCCCGCCCTCACTCCCGGTCGGGGTCTCTGAAGCGTGAGGGAACCTCTGATAATGGATCAGAAATGACGTAAGTTCGGAACCTCAAACTCATCCACACTGAGGCCCGGGTCAGACGTTAGGGGAAAATTCTTAACAGCGATCAGATGCTAGTAGGGATCCAGCCACCCCCTCCAACTCATTACTGGATAGAGTTAGAGAATGGGAGAATCTAGGTCAAGAATCAGAGGACCTCGGCCGCCCTGAGTTCATTCCAGGTCTGGAGTTTGGGAAGAATTCTCGGGTTGGAGGTCAAAGGTCACGGAAGAACTACATTTCTCCTTCCCACACCCATCTTCTAGCCTGGGGACCTACTTAAGGGGAAATGGGAGCTAGGGAAAGAGCACTGGCCATCGTACCTGAGCAGGAGCCAGCGCCTGCTGGAGCTGCTGCTGCTCCTCTGTGATCTTTTGCTTCAGTTTCCTGAACATGGCGCAGCGTAGGGTCCTGAGTGTGAATGAGACCTGAGGGGCGACAGCCCTGGGAGTCCCGGCCGCGACGGCAACAGCGGCTTCTCTACACTAGGAACAACTGGGGCCCGGCCTCGCCACCTCCTCCTTGCGCTTGAAGGCGAGCCTGGGCACTCGACTCACGGGTGTCGGCGTCGCCGCCGCCGCGTCTCTCTCTTCCGAGTGCCCCTAGCTGCCCTCGGCCCCCCATCCAGCCCCGGCGGCGGCGGCGGCGGCGACAGACGACAACGGCAGCAGGTGAACGGTGCGCCAAGGGCGCCTGCGTGGCCTACGTGGAGCTCACTGGGAGAGCACTACGGAACGCCGTAGGGAACAAGCACCGTGTCTGCGCCCGCACATGCGCGCTCGGCCGTCGTTCCCGAACGCGGGATAGCGGAGGAAGGCGCTGGGTTGGCGGCTGCATAAATTCGTTATGTACGGAGATTCTCCTCACCGCACAGAGCTGGAGCAAGGACTGGTTCCGGACTACACTGAGTGTCATCTGGGGCTGTCTTTGACTGTCTTTGGCACTGCGAAATTAAGCGAGGAGAGTGCTTCTACCCAGGGCGGCGCTGAGAACAGGCTCTCAGCAAGGAACGGGGGTGAGCGTCCAGGATAAAAGAAAGGGGACCCAGGAACTTGACCTGGGCCCTGAAGGATAGTGGAATTTTTGTTAAGTAGCTGTCGGAGGCTTTAGTGCCTACCATTCCTGACTGCACCCCAGAGGGGCCCTCTTTCCTTCCCCGGACTCTTCCAGGGGTCCGGAAGTCCCTGATACCAGGTGCCCAGGGTCCAAATGTTTGAGGCCAATGTTGTAATGTCCGTTTGGACACCGCTTTTATTCTTTACTTCACCGAAATCGTGTATTTTCACGTATTCATTCAAAAATCTTTCCTTATCATTCTAAATGCCAGAGCCTTGCAGATGATAAAAGAGATCACAGCCTGTGGAAGACCGATTCCCCGAGAGTCCAAATTTACTCTTAGGAGCCTACTAGAATCTAAGGTTTATGTGCCTAATTCATCCAACACCAGGAACTTTGGCCAGCGGTGAATTCTCCAATCCATCTCATCCACCTTCTGATTGGGGGGGGGGGGGCTGGGTTTGGTTTTCGGGGTTTTGGGTTTCGTTGTTATTGTGTTGTTTTGTTTGGTCTGGCTGCCTAGAGTGCTCACTGCAGCATCAAACTCCTGGGCGATCTTCCTGTCTCAGGTACCAATTTTTTCTATTTTTAGTAAAGACAGGAGTCTCCCTCTTGCCCAGGAACTCCTGACCTCAAGGGATCCTCCCTCCTCAGCCTCCCAGAATGCCAGGATTACAGGTGTGAGCCCATTTACAGCCCCTCAGCAAACTCCTTCCTTATACTGTATGTACCTTTGGTATAATCTGAAACTGCTTACATTGTCTCAAGTGTCAAAACCTGACCATATTTGCTGATTACATTTTAGCAATTTTTTTTTTACCAGGAATACTAAGCACAAGCTGCTCTCTTAAGTTTCCATGTTCTGATTCCTAAATATATTAGAGCTTTGTGTAATTACCAAGAGCTCTTTTTTTTTTCAGTGATATTTATCTCTCAACAGACCAAAGTTCAATAGGTCTTCAGCTGCCCCTGGCTCCAGATGCCTAATATGCATCTTCACCCCAGTGTTCACAAGTATATATCAAAGGTTTTCAATTTTATATTTATACCTATGTATAATGTATGTATATATTTCTGTGTATACATGTGGACCTTAAGCAGACTATAATAAATAATAAATGAATATGAAGACTCCTGAGATATCACTTTTAAAAAGGCAAAAATCAGAAGAAATCTAATTATAGTTTTAGATTAAAATTATAGTTTAGATTTAGATTAGATTAAAATTATTAGATTAGATTAAAAATAGAGTGCACTATTAGATTAGAGGGCACTATTAGATTAAAATTATAGTTTTAGTTTAAAAAAATGATAACCTTGCTAGGACATAACAAAGAGAGAAAGAGAGAAGGCAAGGTTGCAACTTCACATTTAACACAATGTTGTTGAAACATTAAGACTCCTCCCAGCCTCATTCCGCTTCCGGTTTCTGCAAATTAACAGCCTCTCAAACTGTATATCCACATGGTGGAATACTACTTTGTGGTATAAGGAGTGAACTACTGATACATGCAACAACGTGAATGGATCTTAAAAAGGTTTTATAGGCTAGGCGCCTATAGCTCAACCAGCTAAGGCGCTAGCCACATACACCTAAGGTGGCTGGTTCGAATCCCCAGCCCGGACCGCCAAACAACAATGATGGCTGCAACCAAAAAATAGCCGGGCATTGTGGCGGGCGCCTGTGGTCCCAGCTACTTGGGAGGGGAGGCAAGAGACTCGCTTGAGCCCAGGAGTTGGAGGTTGCTGTGAGCTGTAATGCCAAGGCACTCTACCCAGGGGGACAGCTTGAGGCTCTGTCTCAAAAAAAAAAAAAAAAATCTCACCTAAAGTAATACAGCGTGGACATGATAAATGCAGCATTTGACCCTGAGGTTTCATGACTCTAAAGCCCATAACCATGCCACCAGCTGCACCACCTCTGGATCGTTTACTGTGGTGACATAGACTCTGACTGACATTGGTTTCCCTATGTTCTCCAGTTCTTTACTCCAAAATGATTTGCTGATTTATACTCAAGTTTCCTTTTCATCGTGAACTTTTTCTTGGTTGCAAAAAAAAAAAAAATTATGTTGTACAGTCAAAACACTATTCTCAAGTGTGAGAGCACCCCAGCTGTCTTATTCTCATGCACCATATTTCTCAACACTTGTATTGGGGGAACAAAAAAGCATTATATCAAATGAGGGGAGAGAAAAAGATGGAGGGAGAGGAAAGAGAGAGACTGACTTTGTTGGTAAAAAGTAACAAAGACCTGGAGGTTGAAGTACTTGAGTACTACAATGATTTAATGTATTTTATCAGAACACCTCAAAATATGTCATTTTTTAATATTTACTTTTGCAAGAGAACATTATATGTCTATGTAAATTATATTTATAAAAAATCAGAAAACCTGTGGAAGTAAAGTCTACACATCACAGTCTAAACAGACTCTCTGAAATTTAACCAACTTTTCAGGGGTATAACTTTAGCAAGGGTCCTAAAACCATGGCCCGCAGGCCACATGTGGCCCACTGAGGACATTTATCTGGCCCGCCAGGTGTTTTTGCCACAGCTGCCAGTCCTGCTTACTAGCGAACTCATCCCAGGCCTGCAGTCTGGCCCTCCAATGGTCTGAGGGACAGTGAACTGGCCCCATATTTAAAAAGTTTGTAGACCCCTGCTTTAGGGTTTTGGAGTATGTATGTGTTTAATTGAATTCCCATTGTAGGCATAAAATAGGTAAAGTAGGGAAAAGTGAGGGGCTGCTTTATTACTGTTACTGGCCCTGCTTGACAACAGGCATGAAGAAGAGCAAAACAGATAACTTACCCGGAGTTAAATTATATGATCTCAGTCCTAGAACTTAAAAGTGACCCCAGGCCTTCTTGCCCTTTATCCTGGTCTCCATATATTATATATATTTTTTCTTTTTTTTTTTTTTTGAGACAGAGCCTCAAGCTATCCCCCTGGATATGCCTGCCTGATATGCCCCCCCGCCCCGTGGCATCACAGCTCACAGCAACCTCCAACTCCTGGGCTCAAGTGAGTCTCCTGCCTCAGCCTCCCAAGTAGCTGGGACCACAGGCACCTGCCACAATGCCGGGCTATTTTTTGGTTGCAGCCGTCGTTGTTTTGGCAGGCCCAGGCTGGATTCGAACCTGCCACCTTAGGTGTATGTGGCTGGCGCCTTAGCCACTTGGGCCACAGGCGCTGAACCCAAATATAATATATTTAACACGTCTCTTCAATGAGTCACACTCTGCTAATTTTTTAAAGCTGTTCTATTTAATTTTTAACAGCTTCACTTTTGTTTGCATAATTTGTTCTAATGATATTTGTACAGCTGATGATTCAAAAGCTTAATGAGAACAATCAGTTGAAGGGAAAATCCAACTGGGCGTAGTGTCTCACACCTGTACCCTAGCACTGTGGAAGGCTGAGGTGGGTGGATTTCTTGAGCTCAGGAGTCCAGAGACCAGTCTGAGCAAGAGCAAGACTCTGTCTCTACTAAAAATAGAAAAATTGTGCATTTTGGAGGGTACCTGTAGTCTCAGCTACTCAGAAGGCTGAGGCAGGAGGATCACTTGAGCCTAAGAATTTGAAGTTGCTGTGAGCCATGATGACATCATGGCACTCTATCCAGGGCAACAGTGAGGCTCTGTCTCAAAAAAAAAAAAAAAAAAAAAAAAGAAAGAACAAACAGAAGGGAAAAATCAACACTGGGCTTAGAAATCTTATTTCAAGAATGAAGTCTCTTGGTAACAAAGGACTGTTGATGAATTAGAAGTGAGAAAGTGGGCTCGGCGCCTATAGCTCAACTGGCTAAGGCGCCAGCCACGTACACCTAAGGTGGCGGGTTCGAATCCCCAGCCCAGACCCGCCAAAGAACAATGATGGCTGCAACCAAAAAATAGCCGGGCGTTGTGGCGGGCACCTGTGGTCCCAGCTACTTGGGAGGCAGAGGCAGGAGACTCGCTTGATCCCAGGAGTTGGTGGTTGCTGTGAGCGTGATGCCACGGAACTATACCCAGGGGGACAGCTTGAGGCTCTGTCTCAAAAAAAAAAAAAAAAAAAAGAAGTGAGAAAGTGTCAAATTCCCTACTTCTTACTAAATACTTGATAATCAGACTCCTAAGTAAACAAATTTGCTCTTGCAAACATTTG
>CAUYTI010128689.1:0-20691 GCA_963575145.1 Galago senegalensis
CCCCCTGGGTAGAGTGCCGTGGCATTACAGCTCACAGCAACCTCCAACTCCTGGGCTCAAGCGAGTCTCTTGCCTCTGCCTCCCAAGTAGCTGGGACCACAGGCGCCCACCACAAGGCCTGGCTATTTTTTGGTTGCAGCCATCATTGTTGTTTGGCGGGTCCGGGCTGGGGATTCGAACCCGCAACCTTAGGTGTACGTGGCTGGTGCCTTAGCGGGTTGAGCTATAGGCGCCGAGCCTGATCACCTTTTTTAACGTCAAGCTTTTCTTTGCCAAAATTAAATAGTACAATGACAACGTTTCTCCTATAATCCTCCTCTAGGACACTAGCTCCTACATCTATGAAGTGATCTGCAGCCAACCCAGACATGGAGCTGCTCTCCCATAACACCCAAAAGAAAGAGCTATCTGAACGTCTGTCTTCATAATAGCTTTCTCCATAGATAGAGAATTGTATAATCATAGGCACTGTACGATCACAGCCTGTAGCCCATGCAAACCCACAGGTTGAGGCTGTGGCATGCTCCACAAGCCAGGCAAACTGGAGCCATGTGCTACCCTCCTCTGCATGTAGGGCCTGCTTCCTAGGGGAAACAAACAGTGCCTCTTCTGAGCAGGCAGATCAAGGAGATGGATGGAAAGGGAGATGAGATGAGATGAGATGAGATGAGATGAGATAATCTCTGTACTTTCAACAAGAGAATATATTGTGCATTTTATATATACCAGCCATTGTCATAAAAGCTTTACATGTATAACTTCACAAAGAGGGTAAAAGTTTATAGAAGAAAGCTTTTCTTTAAACATTTATTCATTCTTTAAAATAAAAAAGGAACACTGCCACTTTCTTTTTTTGAGACAGTGTCATTCTATCGCCCTCAGTAGAGTGCTGTGGTGCCACAGCTCACAGCAACCTCCAACTCCTAGGCCCAAATGATTCTTTTGCCTCAGCCTCCCGAGTAGCTGGGACTACAGGCACCGCCACAAAGCCCGGCTATTTTTTGTTGCAGCTGCCACCGCTGTTTTAGCTGGCCAGGGCTGGGTTCAAACCTGCCACCCTCAGAATATGGGGGCGGCACCCTACCCACTGAGCCACAGGCGCCGTCCAACACTGTCCCTTTTAATATGCAACAATATCAAGGGAAAGTTCCTAACAGCAAATATTTTAATTGCTGAATATGTCATATTTAAGGCTGATGTTCATTTACTAGTTGATTAGAAAAGCCATTTATGGGCACAGAAGACAACTAAAAGAAGATGGAAGCTGTACCCTTGACTTTATTAGCATCAAGTTTCCAAATAACCAAAGAGAAAACTAAGAGATATGTCTCTGGTATTCATGCAGTAGATATAATTAGCCAAATTTACAGTATAACTGTTGTAATGTTTGAAAATAGTAATTCAGATCACTAAAAATCTTACTTTGTAAATCATTAAGTTTAAAAATTCAGTTTATGTTGATAACAGAACAAACAGTAATAAGCACCTCTTTTAATTTGGACAATATATGAACTTAGTGAGCAAGTCTGTTAGAAAGTTCAGTTGTACATTCCTATTTTATCACTTCCTTCTGACTGACATCAAATAAGGAAAACTGCCAGCAGAAGGATACCAAAAAGTAGAGGCAAAACAGACCAGCTAAAAATTACACATTAAGAGATGGGTGCAGTGGCTCACACCTGTAATCCCAGCACTGTGGAAGGTCAAGGCAGGAGGATCACTTGAGGTCAGGAGTAGGAGACCAAGACCTTGTGTCTACAAAGAGTAAAAAAGTTAAAAATTTATCTGGGCATGCTGGCCCATCCCTATATAGCTACTTGGTTGCTAAGCTCAGAGGACTGTCCAGGAGTCAGGAGGCTGCAGTGAGCTATGATCAACACCACTACAAACTCCTGGGCCTAGGTGCCACAGACCCTATCTCAAAAAAAAAAAAGTAAGCATTAAAATTGTACTTAATGATTACAAAATACATCATAAAGGAAGTTCCCTAAAAAATCATGTACATTTATTTAATTTTTAGTTCTGATGTTATACAGAACTTTTGAAAACTAAAAGAATATACCAAAGAAACAATAATGCCAACAAAACAAAGCAAAATGCTGTCTGGATTTATTTCCCTGAAAGTAAAATAATTTTAAATGATAAATGTTATAATAAACGAAAGAAATACAGAATCATTTTGCATATCGTATGTATGTGTATGTGTATATGTGTAAAAAGTCACAGTTAACTAAAAAACATGAGATACTTGAAATGAAGACACTAATGTCTTGCTCAACTTAAAAAAAAGATGTAAATTACACCAACTTCTGCTAAGCAAGCACTGACTACTGTGGAAGAGCATGCCTGCTTTTATTACTCGAATATCACTTTAAACTTTACAAGCTGTGGCTCGGTGCCTATAGCTCAACCGGCTAAGGCACCAGCCACGTACAGCTAAGGTGGCGGGTTCGAATCCCCAGCCCGGACCTGCCAAACAACAATGAAGGCTGCAACCAAAAAAAAAATAGCCGGGCATTGTGGCGGGCGCCTGTGGTCCCAGCTACTTGGGAGGCGAGGGCAGGAGACTCGCTAGAGCCCAGGAGTTGGAGGTTGCTGTGAGCTGTAATGCCACGGCACTCTACCCAGGGGGATAGCTTGAGGTTCTGTCTCAAAAAAAAAAAAAAAAAACTTTACAAGCTGTGTGGACCGTGTTTGAGCATACATATGAAATCAAGAGAAACCATGTTAAATAAATATTTCTAAAGAAACCAAAAGTTCACTGCAGCAATTGAGAAATAAAGTAACAGATTATGCTTAAAATCTATTTCTCAAAATCAATGAATAACCTGTTAGAATAGGATAAGAGATGTCAGAGAAGCACATGTGTAAACTGATCATTTCCCTTCTCAATACTTGAGATGATAAGGATCTGAGTTTTCAGGTATTCTTTAATGGACAACGAAATACCCTGTTTTACATTTATACTTCTAATTTGACATATTATTAAAGTACAGCAAAATCTCTATCCTTACACTATAAAGTATGTTTGTATAAAAACTGGGATGAATAATCACATTCATTTTACCTAAATGTATTCACACTGCACATATCTGGGATAAAGTCACATCAGGATAACTTCTCTTTCCTGTGGTATCAAAATCAGAAAAATAGCAGAGGGGACAGTGAATACTTTTCATGATAATATGCAAAGAAATGTATAGTGAAGTATAAATTAAATTATACTAAATACCTAAAGATACAAATATGGCTCAAAAAATGAGTACTTTTGAAGTTTTAACAGTATAATTACCATAAAACATTACTACTTGAGGTGCAAGTGAAAAGGAGTCAAAGGACAAAGGCAAATGTCGTGAAATAAATATTAGGATACATTACATCTAACGTGAAAAATTATAATTTTGAAATATCACAGGAAAATAATCCGTGAAGTGAAAATATATATTTGCTTTACCACAGATTAAAAGTTCGTGTAAACACACAGGGTGGCCATGAAGTTCATGTGCTATTTGAAAAACATTAAAATTTGTAACATAATGATGAAACTTGCTAATCAAAGAAACAGCCCTCATTCACAATTAACAAAACTACTATGTGCGTGGTCATATAAGCAATACGTAAGTATCTAAATCGCAAAACTCTGTTGGAGCAATTTGTAACCACAGCAAGATGTGCATTACTGACACAACCCTTGAAAGTGGTATTTCAAGGAATAGAGCTGGAGATAAAAGTTAGCACAGGTATACACGGCATAAAGATAAGACGACTTAGAATCTGGTTTCTCTTACAACACATAAAATGAGTAGCTGTGGTGCTCATCCTGTGTACAGTATAGAAACACTGCTTTTAAAAGCACAGGTTGAAAATCAGGTGGTTTTTAGAGAACGCTTTTTATTTCAAAAATGTGTACAAGAGGCCAGAAATTTTATGTCACAAAAATGGAATGATGTAAAATTTCAGCGAGATTAGAGGGAGAGGTTTCGTAGGTTCTAGTCCCAGTTGGATGGAAAACTAAAAATGGAAACTGGAAATTCCCACATCTATTTCCAGGGTTAAGAAATGTAATTATTTATCCATTTTGATACTACAAAGGTTGTTAGAATTCATTTTAAAAAGCACATGTCAAGACCCAAATTCTTAAAAATGTGTGGAATTTTTTTTCTCAATTATGGAAAACAACTTCTTTACATTTGTAACCCAAATTTTAAAGTAAAGGAGAAACTTTAAGAAACAAAAAAAAATCTTCCTTGGGCAAGCCTCAGTTCACTGGATCTATGTCACATTGATTTATAACAGTTATTTCTTAGGGGGGGGGGAGAAAGCACACACAGATGCAAACAATTACTCTCTTTTTGTAGGCAACAAGTGAGGTGGGTGGTAACCGAGAGAAATTTTTTTTAAATCCTGTCACAATATTCTGCTTTTTCTTAAGAAACCCTCCTCACACAACAAACGTTTGCCACATCAGAGAATTTCCAGGGCCTGCAGCACCACTTTGATTCCAGACCGCTGCAGGCATTAGCAGGAGGTAATTAGGGTAAAAAGTTCAGCCACAGTTCCAGGTCTAGAGTCCTGCCAGAAATAAATTTCCTCTCCATTCACTGGTTTCTACTGTACCCCCCCCCCACAATCATATTGAAAACACATTTATCTTTGTGGAGGTTGTTCCTCTTCTAATTAACTTTATGGCATTTACAGTGTTTAATAATTTAAAGCGGCACCAATCGCAGCAGCTTTCTCCTTAATAGTGGAGGGCTGTATTATTATCATCTTTCCGCTATGGCTGACTCGTCTGACAAGTGACTCACAGACGTATGCTCTACAGCTGTTTTCATCACGGTCACTGGTCATCGTAGACGTACGCTTTATTCCCTGGTTTGAGAAAAGGTACACTGACAAAACCGGCAAAAAGACGAATTTAGGACGTGCTCTTTCAAATTTTTCAAAAAAGTGAACAAGATTAACTAGAAAGTGACCTTTAAAATAAATAGGACTACATCTAAATAAATGATGAAATCTAAACATACCACACGTTTGAACGTTTATAAGTTTAAAAAGACTCAAAAAGGGACACTCAAAATATGTCCCTAGTTCTGCATCCCTTACCTCCGCAAGCTCCTTCACCCAGACCCACAGAGGGAGGCTCTAATTACTATGCCAGTTATCTCATAACAAGTGTTTTAACTCTTTGTATGTTGTGTTTGAAAACAAGGATGTTAATAAAATTATGTGAATGTAAAGAAAAACCACTTGTTAGAATCATTGTTTTCTAACAAAGGATAGAATCAGGCCTTTGTGGTGGCTCATTTCTGTGAGCCTGTAATCCTAGCACTCTGGGAAGCCAAGCCTGAGCAAGAACAGGACCCCATCTCTACAATAAAACAATAGAAAAATTAGCTGGGCATGGTGGCACACCCTTATAGCCCCCAGCTACTCGGGAGGCTGATACAGGACTGCTTCAGCCCAGGAGTTCAAGGCTGCAGTAAATCCCAATTTATTAGGCAACCTCATAAGACTCACAGCATCATCAACATACGAAATAATGCACATTTACTAAATTGTTCTCATTCTTTTTTTTTTGAGACCGAGTCTCAAGCTGTCGCCCTGGGTAGAGTGCAGTGGCATCACAGCTCACATCAACCTCAAACTCTTGGGCTTAAGCAATTCTCTTGCCTCAGCCTCCCAAGTAGCTACAACTATAGGCACCCGCCACAATGCCTGGCTATTTTTTGGTTGGAGTTGTCATTGTTGTTTAGCAGGTCCAGGCCAGGTTCAAACTCGCCAGCCCCGACGTGTGTGCCTGGCACCCTATCCACTGAGATATGGGCACTGCCCAAATTGTTCTAATTCTATGATGATTTCATATGCTGACGATAAACAGAATTTCATGGAATAAAAAAAAATCCTGGAAATACGTAACAGAGTATAACTTACGACCCAGCAAATCCACTCCTAGCTATATATACCAAGCAGACACATATGCCAAAAATGGAAAGAAATGTTCACATCAGTGTTAGTCACAGAAATGCCAAAATGGTAAACTACCCAAAAGTCCATCAACAACAAATACCACCATCCTGTTACCTAACCACCTTCTCTATTATTTTTTACATATTGTTTATCATCATACTATATACTTATTACTTTATTGTTTCTCTCTCCTTCCTAGAATGTCAGTGCAACCAATACATACATTTTTGTCTTCTTAGATCAGCGTTTCTCAACCTTGACCCTGTCAACATTATGGGTTAGATAATTCTTTGCTACCAAGGGCTGATATGCACAGTATAGGACAGTCAGCAGATTCCTTGATTCTATTCACTAGATATCAAAAGTACCTTCCTCTCCATGATGTGACAACCAAAAACGTCCCCAGACACTGTCAAGTATTCCCTGGGGATCAAAATTATCCCTCCCCTTATACTCCTCAGTTAAAAAACAATGTCTTGAATTTTTACTGTAAGGGTAGCTGATACATAATAAGTTCCCATAAACAAGTCCTCAAAGAATATAAAGAAGCCTTTTTTTCAGAATAAGGGAAAAAATAAAATAAAGCTGTACTTTGAGATTTCTACCTAAATGGCAAGATAGGTGGGCTATATCAAAATCATATATATAATGTATGATTAAACCAGGAGTAGATAAGGATTCCAAACATCTCACTGAGGCTGTATGATGAGAGCAAATTACAATGATACAAACTTTGATTATAACAGATTTAAACTTTAGTTAAGAAAATTACCTTTCTCAAATCCCAATACTCTGATAATCATCAAGTTTTAAATTACTGAGATTTAGCAAGGTCTCATTCTTGCTACATACCATATAGCTACATCAACTACAGATCTTTAAAAAATTGCTGAAAATACTCAATTTGGAAACCTTCATGGGTCTACATAATTAATTGTTTACCTCAATTTTGTCTTTAACATGCCAACACAAAGGTGATCTGTCTTCAAGCCTAGTCCCAGTACATATGCCCTGTTCCACCAGAAGTGGAGTAAGCGTCCCTATATGGAATTCCACAGAGTCACAACCTAAGCAGATGTTCTTTCTCCTTTGGTTTTCCTTTAATTTGCAAATCTTGTAATCTAAGCCTGAAGTTGACTGAACCAACATTTAAACCAGTTTAGCAGTATCAGCCAAGAACTCAATCTGTTTTCTATTTATATGTCAAGACTGCATCCTTTTTGGTGGTTGAAAAAACTGTTGTTTTGAAATGATTACATAGAGTAACTGCAAGCCCTTTGGTAGTTTTATGCTTTGGTTCTAGATGGAAAGCTTTGCTTTTAAAAGGACTTTAGTTTAAGTGGCAGAGCAAAAGAAAAAACAACTTCCAGCTCAAGACTAACACCTTTACATTTTTAACTGCATACTGAAAGTCACCTTAAACTATATGACAACAAAGTATCTCCCCAAAAATCTTAGTATGAAGATGGCACTGCTTTTCAAGGAGATTCATTATATAGAAACATGCTTCTTCTACGGAGGGAGGCGGCAAGAAGGATGTATAAAAAGGGGGCATGACAAAACTATTGTGGGTGATGGATGTCTTGACTGGAAAGATGGTTTCATGGGTATACACAGATGTCAAAATTTATCAAACTATACACTTTAAATGTGTGCAGTTTATCATGTTTCAATTATGCCTCATAAAGATGTACATATACACAGACACACATATATATAGCTTTCTATATGAGACCTTCTTTAGGGAATATAAACAAATTACCATTTTTCAATAAAATAAAAACCTCTAGATATAATACTGGGCTAGGTCAGTCAGACTGACAAAACTGCAGCCTGAGCACATCTGGAGGGCACAACCATAGTTCTCAAAGTGTCAGACAGCCAAAGCTCACCCCCTAAAATTACAGAAACACACATGAAAAGAAATTCCTTAAGAATACTATCTTACTACCCTTCGTATCCTTCCAAATCCAATAAGATGAGGTGCACTTAGTATGTACCAGTTGTAATAAGCACTTGAAAACACTGCCTCATTTAATCATCCTCACAAGAACCAAGCAAAGCAGTTATACATAAGCCCCACTTACAAATAAAGAAACTGAGCCTAAAACCTTCTGAATACTTTAGCTCATGCAGCTGGTAATTCATATCTGGTTCCACATGATTCTAAAACTGCTGTCTTTTCCATTATTCTACGTTGATGGATTCAGGAGTATCAATAAATACTCTGGAGTGCCAACCTTAGGTTATACCTATATATGTGAAGAAAACTAAAAAACACATCAAAACCTAATACATTAAACACAAATGCCACTACAGGTATGGTTCGTATTCAGTGAACCGTACAAAAGCTGCCACTGAAGGGTCAACATCATCATGCCAAGGGTAGTTCTCCCACTCTACCTCTAAGAAGTCATGTTCTCCCAGATGTGCTCGCTGCCCCTCCTCATCTCCATCTCCTATTGAGACAGCATGTAATCCACCTCAAGTCACATTTCTTTGCAAATTGCTATGTATACATATGTAATTAAATCTGATTTTTTTTTTTTTTTTTTTGCAGTTTTTGGCTGGAGCCGGTTTGAATGCACCACCTTTGAGCTACAGGGGCCGCCCTAAATCTGTTTTTTTTTTAAATTCTCTTCCTAATGTGTCTTTTGTCGGTTTAATTTAAGGGCCCCCTAACCAAAGAATTTAAGAAAGCAAAGTTTTTTCCTCCCTAACAGTAGTTACCGAAGAGTCTACTCTACTCAACATTACTATCCTCTCATCTCCTATAAACATTTAGACAAAAACTTAAAGCATACACACATACACACAAATCACTCACTCTAATTAGAAAGAAAATTCTCTTTACCAACAACTGCTATTTAATGCTTATAAGAAAAAAATCCCATATAAATGGGCATATGAGTAAACATTTTAACAAAGACATGATACACAACAGTTTAGTTGATTGTAATCAGATCAGCAAATGAATAAAGGAAAAGGAAATGCTGGTTTCCAGCTGACCTCCTGCGTTAATTAGAAAGGTAAAACTAAAGAGAGAAAAGCTGAGCACATAGACAAGAAGAGAGACTGGAATAACAAAATACATTCTCCTATAGTTCATAAAGGACTTGTGAACTTAATTCAAAGTTTCCTTACATTTATTTATCAATAATCATTCTTAAAACAGCCCAGAAAACAATACAGACATAACAGTCTCTTCCAAGGAAAATTCCCCCTACTATGAAATAAATTAATTTTAAGGAGTAAAGACAGAAGGGGGGAAGAAGGGAAAATCTCTATACATCAATAAAAACTTGCTAATTTAATCAGAAAGATCTTCATTATGCCTATGATAATTTTGGGAGGAGTGGGAGGAAGACAGAGTCTCATGCTCTCACCCTGGGTAGAGTGCCATGGTGCCATCATAGCTCACAGCAACCTCAAACTCTCAGGCTCAACTGATCCTCTTGCCTCAGCCTCCTGAGAAGCTGAGGCAAGCTTCTGCCTCACAACCTACAGGCACCTGCCACACAACTGGCTAATTTTTCTATTTTTAGTAGAGACAGGGTCTCACTCTTGCTCAGGCTGTCTTAAACTCCTGAGCTCAAACAATCCACCCACCTGGGCCTCCCAGAGTGCTAGGATAACAGGTGTGAGCCACCACACCCAGCCTTAATAATTAATTTTATGTGTCAGCTAGAAAAAGCATGCAGGTATTTACTTAAGCATCATTCTGTGAAAGTATATTCTTAGAGAAGACTAAAATTTCAATCAGTAGGCTTTGAGTAAAGCAGATTCTTCATAATGTGAATGGACCTCATCTAACTAGTTAAAATCCTTAATAGAAAAAAAGACCAACCTCTTCAGAGAAAGAGGAAATTCTCCCTTCAGACTGAACTGCAGCTCTTCCCTGTGTCTCCAGCCTGCCATCCTACCCTGCAGACTTTGAAGTTACCAGTTTTACATACACACATGTTCTATCTCTCTGGAAGACCCTACCTAAGTAATGCAATCCCCTAACCATTAAATTGATCCTTCAGTAAATGATTTCATCACTAAGTAAAACCAAACTACCCTTTCCTTTTTAACATTAAAGTAATAAATGCTATAAAAACAAATCTCCTACAGTTAACAAGATTAAAAAGGCAAGGAGAATCTTAAATTGCAAAACAAGAGAATTATATAGATAGATGTGTTCCACAAACACACCTTTTTGTGGGGTTTTCACATGTCTGCATAAGCCTGGTATTGTGTTCCTCTAGTGAACTTACTATTTTTTTTTTTTTGAGACAGAGCCTCAAGCTGTCCCCCTAGGTAGAGTGCCATGGCATTTCAGCTCACAGCAACCTCCAACTCCTGGGCTCAAGCAAGTCTCCTGCCTCAGCCTCCCAAGTAGCTGAGACCACAGGCACCCACCACAACACCCGGCTATTTTTTTTTTTTTTTTTTTTTTTGGTTGCAGCCGTCATTGTTGTTTGGCGGGCCGGTCTGAATTCCAACCCGCCACCTTGGGTGTACATGGCTGGCGCCTTAGCCACTTGAGCCACAGGTGCCGAGCCTAGTGAACTTACTATTTAACTTTTTAGATCTTTTCAAGTATAAAATTTCCATTTGGTTTTTATTTAGTTTCTAACTCTTTAAAGAGATCCTGTATTTGTTCAGCTATTATTGCCATCCTTTCCTTTAATTCTTTAAACATATTTCACTGACTTCTTAGAACATATTTATAATATTGGTTTTAAAATTCTTATCTGCAACATTTAACACTTGGTGACAATCGTATTTTTTTTATTCAATCCTAACTGTGTACATTAATGCATTTATGGGGTATAATGTGTTGATTTGGAATGCTTAGATCAAAGTGGTTAACATAACCTTTACCTCACTTATTTGTTATGTTAAGACATTTTATACTCTACTCTCTTAATGGTTTTGATGTCTATGGCCATACCACCCTGAATGTACCTGATCTTGTCTTAATGGTTTTGACATGGGCTCAATACCTATAGTTCAATGAGTAGGGCACCAGCCACAGAGGCTGGTGGGTTCAAGCCCAGCCCAGGCCAGCTAAACAACAATGACAACTGCAACCAAAAAATAGCCAGGCATTATGGTGGGCGCCTGTAGTCCCAGCTACTTGGGAGGCTGAGGCATGAGAATCACTTAAGCCCAAGAGTTTGAGGTTTCTGTGATCTGTGATGTCACAGCACTCTATGGAGAGCAAGATATTGAGACTGTCTCAAAAAAAAAGTAGGTTTGGCTTTTATCCCTGCATTGTGCACCAAATTTGAGATCCCACCAAATACCCTCCTTCTTCCAAGTCTTCCCCGTCCCCTCCCCCCTCTTCCCTACTTCTTTCTGGACTATAGTTGTGTTTTATCATTCCTATGAACATGTAAGTCATTATATATTGGTTTCATAGTAGTATTGAGTACACTGGATACTTTTTCTTCCATTCTTGAGATACTGTACTAAGAAGAATATGTTCCAGCTCCATCCAGGTAAATATAAAAGATACAAAGTCTCCATCTTTTTATGGCTGCATAGTATTCCATGGTATACATATACTATAATTTGTTAATCCATTCATGGGTCAATGGGCACTTGGGCTGCTTCCATGACTTGGCAATTATGAACTGAGGTGCAATAAATATACTGGTGCAAATGTCTTTGTTGTAAAATGATTTTTGATCATCTGGTATGTACCTTGTCAGATATGATTTCTATTTCCTACTTTTTGTTCAGTATGCAACACTTCCTTATTTCCAGGTATGTGTCATAATTTTATATTTGTAAATAGACACCTTATATTATATGATATAGCTCTGAATCCTATGAAATGTCTTCTTCATAATATTAGTTATTGACATTCATGCTTAGTTTTATTATTTCTTTTATTCTTACTTTATTTTAGAGCCTGACTTTCAGGTAATTGCCCCTATGTTTAAGCCGCTTAGTAGTCAGCCAATGATTCCACAAAGGATTTGCTCAAATATTCTAAGTCAGCTATTCTCAACCTGTGGGTCACGACCCACAGGAACTGCATTAAAGGGTTGTGGCATTAGGAAGGTTGAGAACCACTGTTCTAAGTCAAAAAAGTTGTATTTTGCCAAAGGATCTGTACATCGTCCAGGATCTTTCTTTTCCCTGGATGCTTTTCATGGTTCCTGTGCCTAGGCACAAAACCTCACTTAATCATTATCTTAGGCCATGAGTGCCCAACCTGTGGTCTGCAAGCAGATGATTTGAGGACTGTTTTACTTATCTGTGGTGTTGGGTATTGCAAAAAGTATTCATAGACCTTTTTTTAATGCTCATCAGCTATTGTTAGTGGTTTTGTATTTAATGTACGACCCAAGGCAACTCTTATTTCTCCCATGTACAGCAGGAAAGAAAGAAGGTTGGACACCTCTGACTTAGGCTGAAGGAGCTACTGGTCCTTGAAATTCACATGCCACCTACATAGTAACTTTCACAGATAATGCTACTAGGCCTGTACAACACCATCAAGCACAGTAGGTAAGGTACTATTACGCTTCACAATCTTCCTCCCCCTGGAAGACCCTCTACACCAAAGAAGGCTGGAAAGGGAAAGAGTAGAATGGGATGGGAGAGCTATAGGCATGCATGCCATGGATTCCCACAGTTGCTGTGCAAAGTTGAACAGTTTCTCAAGTATAAATACTTTTCAGATAGTTGCATGCCTTTGGGTGAATATTTTCAACTGACTTGTAGGTGGACTCAACAATAAGTTGCAACAAACTGCCATCACTTTTTTTACAGACACAGGCCACTGTCGGGAAACCAGCCGCGACACGCTGTGAGTCTACTTCCTTATAGCCTGGCAGTGTGAGTGAACGACATAGGATTATTAGGAAAATTATAGAGAATTAACAGACAAAGGCAAAGAGACAGTTTTAAGAGCAACGGGGATTTGTGAGGCGGCACACCTTTCTTCTGGAGGTTTCCACTATGCCTCCTCGAGTATCAGGCTCACTCTGTATTTATTTCATACATCAGTGTTACAGTCATAAATCTTAAGGCAAGGCAAACACTCCCGTCATGGTTCTTGCTGAGCTTGTATTTCTATTAACTAGACTAATTCTACAACTAATTGCGTTAATTGTATGGATTGACTTGCTACTTTTTACTGGGTTTTTTTGTTTTGTTTTGTTTTTGAGACAGAGCCTCAAGCTATCGCCCTGGGTAGAATGCCGTGACATCACAGCTCATAGCAACCTCAAATTCCTGGGCTTAAGCAATTCTCTTGCCTCAGCCTCCCAAGCAGTTGGGACTACAGGCATCCGCCACAACACCTGGCTAATTTTTGGTCGTAGTTGTCATTGTTTGGCAGGCTCAAATTGTATTTGAACCCACCAGCTCTGGCATATGTAGCTGGTGCCTTAGCTGCTTGAGCTACAGGCGCCACCCTACTTTTTATTGCCTTAAGGTATTTATGATCTTAATATAAACACAGAGTCTTGACAAGGTAGACAATTAAGAGCTGACTCAAGGGAAAAAACCCTAGCTGACCCTCAGTCACACATCTCAGATGTGATGTTTTAATATTCTGACAACCTTGTGTCTAGATAGTTAGATTCCTCTGACCAAACTAAGGAGACAGAAGAAAAGGGATACTTCATCTCCTTATCTGGTCTGGACCAAATTTTTCTGTATAGAACAAGGTTTAAGAATTCCACATTCTTTTCTCCCAAAAAGCACTCTCCCGGAGTGCACAGCCCCACCCTGGCAATGTACAGCCTCAAAGCCTGCAGCCTGCAGCCTCCAACAGCTGTGAAACAAGGGGGAGATATCCAACACTCCACGCTCCAGAATATTAAACTGACAGTCTCATGCTTTGCCCTTGAAGGCAGGAAATTTCATCTGAATCAATCCCCTATTAATGTCTACTTTTGTCCATACTCTGCACCCTATTCCTAATTTAATTTCTAATCCACTTACAACTAATAATCGAATATTAGTTGTAAACTTACAAAATCATTATTACTAGGAATGCAAGCACATCAAGATATGACACGACTCTTCCCTTAAGTATTCCAACATGCACTCTTTATGCCACCACACATGGCTAATTTTTTAAAATTTGTCATAGAAGTGCATTTTCACTACGTTGCCCAGGCTGGTATTGAATGCCTAGTATCAAGTGCCCACAATTCCTAAGTATTTACTACAGTTCCTCTTCTACTATTATAGCTTTATAACCTACATTGGAAGTCCTGCTTAACTCTTCTACAGCTACTGCAATAATTCTCAATCTTCTTTTTTTTCCCTGAGACAGAGCCTCAAGCTACCCCCCTGGGTAGAGTGCCATGGCATCACAGCTCATAGCAACCTCCAACTCCTGGACTCAAGCAAGACTCCTGCCTCAGCCTCCCAAGTAGCTAGGACCACAGGCGCCCACCACAATGTCCGGCTATTTTTTTTTTTTGGTTGTAGCCGTCATTGTTGTTCTGGTGGGCCCGGGCTGGATTTGAACCCGCCACCTTAGGTGTATGTGGCTGGCACCTTAGCCACTTGAGCCACAGGCGCCGAGCCAATAATTCTCATTCCTTAAGACCCAACCTATGCTTCTCCTTCTCCATTAGGCTTTCTCTCATTAATCCATGCACACTAATCACTTCCTTCTCTGAATTCCTATTCTGTATTAATATTAAATAATTATTTTGCACGATTTGTGCTTTTTCTATTCAGCCAAGTCTTTGAGGAATAAAATTGGGTTTTCATGATTTTCTATTCTTATCCTAAAAGTATTGAATACACAGTAAATTCTCAAATATTTTATGTCTATTTCTAATCAAAAATTTACACATGAAGATATCTGTCTTGTAGCCTATGAAATCAAACCGTACCCCTAAGAAACAATAATCGAGACTCTATGTTGGTATCAATCTCTGGTGTTTAAAAAAAAAAAAAGACTATGACCTGTGTTATACATTAACACATTCTTTCTTTATCCAACCCCATGATCTAAAGTGAATACTATGAGACTGCTAGTGGGCAAGCTAATATCCATTTGGTCATCTTCCTTCACTAACAAAACCATAGTCACTTCCCAGTTCTTGCATGTAGGAGTTCAATTTCAGGAAATATACCAACTAAAAAGATTAGTAGCCTCTTGGAAAAGAAAATGAGAGGTTACATTATAATGAAGTCAAAGCCAGTATAAACCCAGGTCACTGATGATATCACAGTATTATTTCTATTTAACATATGGAGAAAGTAGAGAAAACTCTAAATTTATGATTAGTTAACAATTCATCACCTTAGTCCACAGCCGCATCACTGCCAAAAATGCAAGCAGCATGGAAATAAAAGCATGCTTGAGTTTGACTCACTAGTTCTACCATGTGAATTAGTGCTTTAGTATTTCAGTATTTCTTTCTCTCTTTTTTTTTTTGAGACAGAGCCCACTCTACCCTGGGTAGAGTGCCATGGCTTCACTGCTCACAGCAACCTCCAACTCCTGTGCTCAAGCAAGTCTCCTGCCTCAGCCTCCCAAGTAGCTGGGACTACAGGTGCCCGCCACAACGCCTGGCTATTTTTTGGTTGTAGCCGTCATTGTTGTTTGGTGGGTCCGGGCTGGGGATTCGAACCCGCCACCTCAGGTGTATGTGGCTGGCACCTTAGCTGCTTGAGCCACAGGCACCAAGCCCCTTTTTTTTTTTTTTTTTTTTTTTAGAGTGCCATGGTATCGCAGCTCACAGGAACATCCAGCTCTTGGGCTTTGCCAATTCCCTTGACTCAGCCTCCCAAGAAGCTGGGACTACAGGCTAATTTTTTTTGAGAGACAGAGTCTCACTTTGTCACCCTAGGTAGAGTGCTGTGGCGTCACAGCTCACAGCAACCTCCAGCTCTTGGGCTTAGGTGATTCTCTTGCCTCAGCCTCCCAAGTAGCCGGGACTACAGGTGCCCACCACAATACCTGGCTGTTTTCTTGCTGCACTTTGGCCAGGGCTGGGTTTGAACCCACCACCCTCAGTATATGGTGCCAGCGCTCTGCTCACTGAGCCACAGGTGCCGCCCTACAGGCTGTTTTTTGGTTGCAGTTTGGTTAGTGCTCTACTCACTGAGCCACAGGCACTGTCCAGTGCTTCAGCACTTCTATACTATAAAATAGTTATAAAAATGGTATTTTTTCATAGATTATGGTAAGGAATAAAAAACAAAACTCATGCGAACACTTATAGAACAGTTCAGGCACATGCTACAGCATCAGTAAACATCAATTACTACTGTTAAAAATAATAATTTTGTACTACATAATAAAAATAAGCTGCTATTATTATCCCCAATAGTAATTTCTAAACTTCTATTAAAAGGTTACTGTATAAAAGTGACCATATTAGAAACACATAAACTAAAAAATATTTACCAATGAGATTATATTCTAATTGGATACTTGCTTACTTTTGGTTCCTGCTATCACCTTGCATGTAAAAAAAAAGTTTAGCAACTGAGTCACTAAATGTGAAAACCCTAAATATGTTTTACTTTCTTTTTCTCCTCTCTTATGAGAGCTTCAGTTTTATGGTTACAAAGAATTTTATAACATCAAAGTTCTCCCCCTGGAATAACACAATTTTGTAATAGGTGATTCAAATAATTTTTAAAATTTCCTTACCCAGACGATCCAATGCTCTTACAAACACCAAGGAGGGGTCTTTTTTCAGTGAAGTTATCACATTTTTGAGCACCTGACAGGAAGCATAAAACAAATTGTAAACTTTGAGAAATATTCTTGTGTATTTCCTATTACTTTCACAATTTCGAAATATTTACAACTGAGACAAAAGAAAAGTATTCACTACAAATTGACAAAATTTATACTCTGACCAAAAAATAGAAAAGCTAAATAAAACAATAAACATTTAAGAAACTGAACCAGCATTATTTTTTAACTTTTTTTTTATTTGGCACCAATGTCAATCTTCTACACATTCTCCAGAAGATCAAAAAACCACCCCACACCCAGCCAACTAATTATCTGACACTAATATGACGTTGATATCAAAACAAAGGACAGGAAACTTATAAAATTTTGGGCCATTCTCATTGATATACATAAATGCAAAAATCCCAAACAAAATAATAGTAAACTAAATAGCAATACATTAGAAAAGAAATAAAATCTCATAACCAAAATAGATTTACCCAGTAGTGTTTCACATTATAAAATGTCAATATAATTTATCATATTAACATTTTTGCAGATACAAAAAAGGCATTCAGTTAGATTCCATATCTAACCATAATAACAAAAATAACAAAAATGTTTTCTGACCCCCAAAGTGGTTATCTATGAAAGATCTACAGAAAACACATCTAATATTTAGCGCATTCCCATTAAAATCAGTAATAACACAAGGATACCCAGTGTTGCTTCTTCCACTAAGCCCTATGGTCTAAGTCTAGTTACTATCATAACAAATGAACTCAACAATATTACAGAATATGAAATCAATATAGTATCAGCAACAAGTCAGAAAGTATTTGTACAGAATGGCTCTACACCATATGAGAAAATGCTCAACCTAATACATGGCACACATTCCTTAAAATTATATGGATAATGATATTACTGGAGTTCAGGAAAAACCACCCCAAAATATGCATCTTGGTCTACTGATTATTTTGAACGAAAGGCACCTAAAAAAACCAGTAGATCCAAGAAGGGCACTCTGACCTACCCTTTGATTCCAGAAAGCAGGCAAGAAAACCACCATGTGAAAGATGACCTTCTAATATCAAGAAGAATGAAACATTCTTTTTTTTTTTTTTTTTTTGAGACAGAGCCTCAAGCTGTCCCCCTGGGTAGAGCGCTGTGGCATTATAGCTCACAGCAACCTCCTACTCCTGGGCTCAAGAGAGTCTCTTGCCTCCGCCTCCCAAGTAGCTGGGACCACAGGCGCCCGCCACAACGCCCAGCTAGTTTTTGGTTGCAGCCGTCATTGTTGTTTGGCGGGTCCGGGCTGGGGATTTGAACCCGCCACCTTAGGTGTATGTGGCTGGCGCCTTAGCCTGTTGAGCTACAGGCGCCGAGCCAAGAATGAAACATTCTAATCACCAGAGATGGAGAGTGAAGGATGAGCGAAATCTGTACAAACTGTTACATGGACCCTTATCTTCCTAGACACTTTTACATGCCACTTTTTTTTTAAATTTCAGATTAATGCAGGTACAAATGTTTAGGTTACACTGTTTTCATTTCCAAGGTAAACACATTCAAGTTGTAGTTGAGCCCTCCCCCCAGGGCATGCTGAACACTCTCAACATTGTGCACATCAGGAGAGATATGGCCAGTCGACCTCCTTCCCTCCCTTCCCCTCTCCCTCTTCTTTTCTCCTCCTCGCCAGATTACACTTCTATTTTTTTCTTTCATATGGGCAGGTAGTTGTTTATATATTATTTTCATATATGAGTATTGAGTACGCTGGATTTTTCCCCATTTTTGAGATACTTTACTAAGAAGAATGTGTTTCAGCTCCATCCAGGTAAACACAAACAATATAATGTCTCCAACTTTTCTTATGGCTGAATAATCCTGTAGAGTACACATATACCACAATTTGTTAATGCATTCACGGGCTGATTCTCGCTTTGTTCAACCTAGTAAAGAAGCACTGATTCCTAGCCACTTCTTTTGAGTTTCATTTTTCTGGAGGACACACATGTACATATAAAATTCTATTAAATACAATTTGTATGATTTTCTTATTAATCTGCTTTATGTCAGCTTAATTCTATTCTTAGACCCAGCCAGAAACCCTGAGAGGTTAGGAGAAATTTTTCCTACCCTCTGATACTATGGGTATATTTTTTGTTTGTATGTTTGTTTTTTAAGATAGAAAGCAAAAAAAGTTTATTTGACTTTTTCCAATGGAAAAAGGACCAATATAGTGAAAAAGAGAGACAGAGCAGTGACAGAGAGAACAGGTAGTCTGGCTTTTTAATTAAGGATTGTAAAGATTTACGGCTGTAACCAAATTAAAAGGTGTTAGGAGCTGCTGTTATCTGGCAGGCAGATAACAAAAGCTGAAAGTGGGCCAGAAGCTATGAGTTGTAACTTTGTGGAAATCAGTAATTATTTCAGAATATAGTTTTTAAAAATGGAAGATGAAATAAACAATAAACTGCTTGCTAGGACTGCTTTAAAAATGGTTTTCCATGATACTAAATAACTTTAAGTTTTGCTATTTTAAAACCTACATATGTCAGAAGAATGAGAAGACACAGATCAGGAGAAACTATTTGCAAAAGACATGCCTGATAAAAAGACTGTTGGCAGGCTTGGCGCCCATGGCTCAGTGCTTAGGGTGCCACACACATACACCGAGGGAGGCAGGTTCGAACCCAGCCTAGGCCAGCTAAACAACAATGACAACTGCAATAACAACAAAAAATAATAGCTGGACATTGTATCGTATACCCGTAGTCCCAGCTACTTGGTGAGGCTGAGGAAAGAGAATCGCTTAAGCCCAAGAGTTGGAGGTTACTGTGAGCTATGATGCCATGGCACTCATAGTGCCACATGGTGAGACTCTGTCTCAAAAAAAAAGACTGTTGGCCAAAATATACAAAGAAGTCTGGTTGTTGTTTTGGGGTTTTTTTGTTTGTTTAAATATAGTCTCACTCTAATGCCCTGGTTACAGTCCGGTAGCATCACAGCTCACAGCGACCTCATCCTCTTGAGCTCAAGTTATTCTTTTGCCTCAGCCTCCCAAGTAGCTGGGACTACAGGTGCTTGCCACAATACCTGGCTAGTTCTATTTCTATTTTTACTAGAAATGGGGTCTCACTCTTGGTCAGGCTGGTCTCTAACTCCTGAGCTCAAGCAATCCATCCACCTTGGCCTCCCAGAGAGCCAGGATAACAGGCATGAGCCACCACACATAGTCTATAAAAAAGTCTTAAATCTTACCCCCCCCAAAAAAAATGGGCAGAAGACTTGAACAGTCACCCTCACCAAAGAAGATACATACATGGCAACAATCTTATGAAAAGATGCTCCACATCATATGTCATTATGGAATTACAAATTAAAACAATGACATACCATTGCACAGCTATTAGAATGACCTAATCCAGAACACTGACAACACCAAATGCTGGAGAAGATGCCAGTCACAGCTCTCGTATACTGCTGGTGGGAATACAAAATGATAGGTACAGTCATGGTAGAGCAGAGTTTGACAGTTTCTTACAAAACTAAATGTCCTCTTACCATTCAATGCTGACATCACACTCCTTGGTATTTACCCAAATGAGCTGAAGACTTTTGTCCACACAAAAACTTGCATGTGTATATTTATTTACAACTGTTTTATTTGTAACTGCCAAAATTTAAACAAAATCAAGATGTTCTTCAGCAAGTGAATGTATAAATAAACTGTGGTACGTCCAAACAACAGAATATTATTCAGCACTAAAAGGAAACGAGCTATCAAGCCATTACCAAGAGATGGAGGAAACTTAAACACATGTTGCTCAGTTAAAGAAGCCAATACTGGGTTCGGCGCCTATAGCTCAACCGGCTAAGGCGCCAGCCACATACACCTAAGGTGGCAGGTTCGAATCCCCAGCCCGGACCTGCCAAACAACAATGACGGCTGCAACCAAAAAATAGCCAGGCGTTGTGGCGGGCGCCTGTGGTCCCAGCTACTTGGGAGGCGGAGGCAAGAGACTTGCTTGAGCCCAGGAGTTGGAGGTTGCTGT